>VXBC01004234.1:225684-335870 GCA_013399945.1 Ploceus nigricollis
CCCCGCTCGCTTATTAAAAGCCGGGTATCGGCTGCGTGCGAGAAGTTCATACACCGGTTATTAACTTGTTGGTATTTATTGCAGAAAAACACGGGAGGGGGGAGGTTGGCAGCCTGTGTTTTTATATTGCTCGACTTGCATTTAATGTAGCCCCTGTTTCCAGCACATAGCTTTAGGACTTTTCTTTTTTTATGTTCCCAAGCAGGGATTAAATGAATCCTTCCAATAAAGCTAGATCCCTTCAGCCCAGGTTTCTCCCTGTAGGAGTCTAGCTCTGTTTTTTTTTTTTTAATCTGACAATGCCTGACTCTTACTGGGGCTGTTCATTTCACTTACCAAACTATTACGTTGCTCTGGGGGAGAACCCAACATTTTTCTAAATATGGTCCTCCCAGTGAGTGAGTGTTACCACTGCAGCACGACTACGGAGTAGCGTGAGAGTTTTCAATTTTAAAGCTGCAAAACAGTAGCTGTTCTTCAGCCAATGCTGCTGCATAGCTCTGGGTAAGTGGAATAAATTTACCACTCTGCAGGCATGTTGGATGCATTGGCCATGTGCATTTTTGACCCAGCCATCTAAAATGCTTGAAGTGTCGTGCCTAATTAACTTAGACCATAGTTAGGCAAGACTAGGAGTCTTTGAAATCCCTACTTGGCCAAAGTATAACAACAAGGGACTTTAGTGAAATGTTCTTCTTTTTTCTAATGCAAGTGTTGTTTGACCATGAAGGCTATTAAATGCTTCTCAGAGCTATAGCGTACTACTGGCTGCACTGATGTTGTTGTGTTCAGCTGTGCTGTGTAGCCTCTTTTATGGCCAGATGTGTAACAGCAACTGTTAGTTCTGATCTCACTAGTTCTAAGTCAGAGCTGGTGTGTGCTGTAAATTACTGAGACCTGCTTTAAAAGATCAGGAAACACAGGGGGGTTATGCATATATCTTTATTACCTGATATCAAGCATAAACCTCAAAATCAGAGTGATTTCAAATAGAGAAGAACTTTAAAGTGATAAATAAGAGTCTGGCTGGATGACTAGGGTCTTCATCAGCACAAGTATCCAACTGCTTTAATGAAGCGCAATTGAAGCAAAATAAAAAAATCCTGATGGTAGTGCATGATTGTACAATGAGCCTGTATACCAAACAGTTTTCATATATACCATTTTTTGTACTGTACTTTACAAGGCAGTTTAATTGCTCCCTGTGCTGTGTTGTCTTGGAATGGGAGCTACTTCAGGGGGGTGGGAAACCAAATACAAAGGACTACTGATTTACTTTTTGCTTGAAGTAAGTACACTGACTTTGGTATTTCTTCCTTCATGACTGGGGAGAATACCAGCTGTGAACACTAACATCTGTAGTTCTGTTGGAAGATGTGCCTTAAAGTTTTAACTTAGTGTTTTAACTTATGAGCTCTTAAATGGAAAGCTGTATATTTCCAGGATGTCTTACTCATTAAATCTGTCTCTTTGCCCCTCAAAGTGTCATGTGAAGGTGAGGAGTTTGGTCTGCTTGCTTGCAACCTGGTTGATTGATATAAGCCCCTGAGCTTCATCTCTTGCAGCGATTAGACACTGCCAGTAAAGTTGTCATTAGTATAAATGTGGCATACTTTAGGTTCCAATAAAAACAAAAATACTTTATTATTAATTTCTTAAATAATGACTACCAGGTTACACCAATATGTATTTCTCATGCAGACTTGTGATCAAGAGTGTGTTCCTGTCAGGGAGTCTCCCTGGCCAGGTGTCAGTGTTGCAGTTCTGGGGATCTGATCTTGTAGGTGTTCAAGTGCTAAGTGTGATACCTACTCTTTTGCACTCTTTTCTGTATGATAAGCACTAGAACTACATTATTTGCAAGCTGAAATTATTTTAAAGGTGAGCAACAGTTTTTAGTCATACTCAGTGAATGCAAATGACCAGCAATAATACTTGAATCAAGTTCTAGATCTTCCTCCTTGCATTTCTCTTGCTACTGTAGTGTTCTAAGATAGGCAGCCAGTACTGTTACTATATACATAAACAGAAGAGAATGGCTTGCTACTGTTTGCAGGAAATGTTGAAAAACTAGAGGTATTGAAGAGAAATAGGTATATCTACATCTCTTGTGCCAGTAAGGGATGAAACTTTCAGATTAAGCGAGTTCAGGATAATTACTTGAATACCAAGGTAAATTAAAAGTGCAGCTAGTACCTACAGGTCTGTTGAGGAACTTCTGGCTCTCAAAAGATCTATGAAGCTTGCTGTTTCTTGTTATAGTGAAACTATGAGCACTGATGTGAATTCCTTAGGCTTGGTGTCAGTGACTTGTAGGAAACATCTGGCTCTTGCATGTATGCTGTTGTCCAATGACAGTAAATAACTGTCCCAAGTGAAGCCCCATAGGAAGTCTAATATTTTGTCCTAGAAATAACTTGGAAGCCCAAGGCTGCTGTGTGACTTGTTTCCTCACTTGGCAGACTCTAGTAAAGCTTCTGCTGTGTTACACAATCACCTGGTCACTTCTACTTTTGTAGCTCAAAAGAGCATTGTGGGACTATGCTTGAAAAATCTCTGTTTGAAGGATGCTACCTTCTGGAAAAAGATAATCAGGCTTTATTTTCTATTAATATTATCTTCCTGTGTGCCTCTTTCTCTCTGCTGGCATGAGATCTGGGGTGTGGGACAAGCTAGGTCTTGCTGTTTCCCCCCTCCTTGAACCCAAAGTGATAGATGGGGAGCTTGACCAGGCTGGCTCTTGCATCTCCTATTGTGTGGTGCATTTAAGCAGTATTCTTTCATAGCAGATTAAATAGATTGTGCCACTAAGCTTCGTTTTCTTCCATCTGGACAATTAAGTGTGACCTTTGTTTTTTCTAGCTCAGGGAGAGATCTGTGTTGGCCCTCTGCTTTCTGAGTATAACTCCTGGCCATTATGAACTTCATGTATGGCAGAGAACCGTTGGTGGCAGTAATGACAAATACTAGCACAGACAAATGGTGGATGTTGCAAAAGGCACACAATGTGACTGCAGCAGTCAAAAGATGTCCTACAAATGGGCTTGGATTTCTGGAAAACTGGGGACCTGTACCCCTCCAGTTTACCCCTTCAGAGGACTAAAAGATGATAGGAGGGGACAGGGTTGTCACTATAATGTTCTTTCTAGTTTCATGCATGGAAATGTGTCATATCCTTCCTTGAAAGGCATGCTGGTTGGAGATGGGGGAGGACCTTGCAGTTCAGTGCTGTTAAAAAGGAAGGTAGTAAATAGTAAAATTGTGAAGCTACCAACAGATTCCAGTGCATAAATTGGAGTGCCACAGAGCCTTGGGAATTTCCTGCTGCAGCTGGCTACTAGCTGGAACACCAAATAAGAATCTTGGTAAAAAGTGCTGAAATGGCTCCTGCAGCTTTGTTGTCCCCTCTGGGAGGAGGCAGCAGCATTGCAGCTTATGCAGGAGTGGCACAAGGAGTGTTCTGCTCTGTGTTCACTGCAGCCCCACAGGAAGGGTTCCACAAAGCAGGTGTCTTTATGTGTACCAAAATTAGGGAGTCTGTGTTCTTTATGGTGGGAAGACATTAGGAAAGCATGTGTAATAAGAATGTAAGGCAGAGGGCTTCATACACAGGAGGTCTAGAACAGAAGAATGAATGTTAGGATTCAATGACTGAATGACTGAATTTTCAATGACTGAATTTTGTTTCTTGTTTGAGTTTAATCACCATTTTGCACTGCAAAGGTCTACAGTAGTAACTAGTGACTGAAGCACTTTAATGCTTTTAGATTTCTTTACCATTGGAGAGATTCATTTAACGAAGAAAGAAGTGCCCAAAGGCAAGTCTTCAGAAAAGAGACAGGACAGATTTGTTACTCTATGGCAAACAGATAGCTTGTTTTGGTTGGGTGAGGGATGTTTTTTACCCAGGTGGAAACTCTAATTATATATGGAGCTATGTTGCTTATTTCTCCTTCTCCTTGCTCCTTTTAGACCTTTAATGTTAGCTGAATTCATTTATGTGTACTAAAGAAACTGATCTGACTTGTGTTTTTTAAACAGTATGCAACTGTGTTGAAGAACAGGATTAATTCTTGTGTAGAGAAATAGTAAAACATTATGTTCCTATTGGAACAGAAGGCCCTGTTCTAAACAGAAAAACGTTGTAGAATTTTACTTGCTTTGTGTAGTCTTAGAGTTGGTGTATTAACTGCCTGAGCTTCAGAGTTGGCTACAAGAATATTCCCACTCATGTAATGAGCTATGCTGTTAATGGAAGATTTCTGGCTAGCAAAAGATTAGGTACAGAAAAATAAACTGCTCATGTATTTTTGCTGGTGGTGGCAGCAAGCTCTGTAGCTGGTGGAACACCTACAATGATAACCTCTTGGACTAGTTTTCTAGTTTCTAGCTCTAGTGTGTTAAGGTAATCTTCACAGTGCAGAGCAGATGCTCTCTTGGCTTCTTTCATTTCCAGATGGCCTGAAGCAATTGGTAAGATGACTGTAAACTCATTTCAGTAGTGTAGTAGCTCTGAAATATTAATACTGCTATTTAAATATCTTAGATGTTCTTATCCTGCCATCTCAAACTAATTGCGACATTACTATGTCAAAAAAACCCCAAACAAACAAAACCCCATTTGTCTCTTACTTGGCTGGTGAATCCTAGTTCTTCTTGTGCTGGCACATCTGACAGTGCAGTTAAGTGTTACACAATAAGCTTTATGCTAACATTAAAAGCTAAACATGGAAGCAATACAGGTGGAACTAAAGCTGATCCCTGAACGCTGCTGTGCTGACTGTCATACTTAAGCATCCTGTGTGACAGTGTGGTGGCTTCCTGTCAGAGTCCCCTGGCAGCTGCCACGATGTCTCTGGTACTGATGCACCATCCAGGGACTTTGTGGCACAGCAGACCTTGAGCCAAGCTTGGTGTGCAGTGGGAGTAGTTTACAGCTTTGGTCCTCAAGTGATAACTCTGGCAGAGTAGCAGCTGTTGTGACTTGAACTATGGCGCTTACAAGCTTAAGTACTGTCATTGCATTGGTGGGACTCTAAGCTTCCTATGCTCATTTGTGAGAAGCTCTTGTTTGTGAAGTTCTTGCTCTAACAGGGAAGGCTGCCATTGATGTGGGTGAATCTATTCCATGCCAGTGAATCTATTCCATGCTGGAGCTTTCTGGATAAGGTGGGAGGTCAGTGTGAGATGTTTGCTTGTGCAGAGAAACTACCAGGATGTGATGGAAGTAGTATGTAACTGGCTGCCTCTTCTGACTCACTCACGTGAGCACATGAGCAGTTACAACTTGTGTTTAGCAGCTTATATATGAACCATGTGAAGCTTTCTGTGTGTGATGACTTTACTGCTTGTAGGTATGAGGAAGAAGTACTCTGGCACCAAAACCCTGACTGAGAATGCAACACTGTGCTTTTTTTTTTTTTTTTTTTTTTTTTTTTTTTTTCTGGTGTTGAGGGGAGGAGGCATTGTAGCTTTAGGAGGGTAACAATAGGAAAGCATAGCTAGTCACACCAGGGTGTAAAGTTTTATTCAGGACAGTGAAAACCACCCATCATACAAAAGAGTTCTTTGTATACAGCCTCATGCAGGCTATCAGCAGCTCTTCAGCCTAAGAGCAGCTTTCCCAGGATAAGGCCTTACCTTGAAAGCAGCCTCATGCCTCATATCCTGGATGGTTTTTTTTCTTTATTAAAGTAGGTTCCTGATGCAACTTAGGCTCCTGTGGGATGCTGCAGTAACAATATAGATAATGTTAGCAATATTCATGGGTTTTAGGAAAGAGTCATCTGCTTGTTTGGTGAGGAAAACATTGCCTCATATAGTAGTCCTGCCCTCTGACCAATGCTATTTCTTAAAAACTTGAGGTCACAAATATGTTTGTTATGGTTTTCTACAAGAACTGTTCCAAGGGAAGCCTGTGCTGTCTGAGTAGAAGGCCTTCATGCTGAAAGTGCAGTCCCTACAGTGTCGCAGGTGACAATGGAGCAAACCAGCTTTGGTTTATGAAGGGATTCACTCTCTAGGCTGTGTGGCGCTTTCAGGGTACTCTGGAGACTGGCCTGAGCCTGACTGGATGATGCCAAGGCATCAGCAGCAGCCTGGAATAACACCCTTGGTGGAAGGATGACCACCTTCCACCCTTGGTGGATAACACCCTGTCTGCCTCACTGGAGATTTTAAGACTCATGTGGATGCAATCCTGTGCCATGTGCTGTAAGATGACCCTGCTTGAGCAGGGAGGTGGGACCAGATGAGCCACTGTGGTCCCTCCCAACCTGACCCACTCTGTGACTGTCAGATGTTTCTGTTCTGAGTCTGTCCTTAGAGCAGTGGCCTAGAAGGCCTCAAAAGCCTCCAGCTGCCTGGATTGTCACACTCTTCACTGGTGGTCTCCCAGCTGTAGCCTGCTCAGAAGGATATGCCTGCATGTTGGGTTTGTGCATTTTTGCCTCCCACTGGCTTGTGGCTGGGCCAGCTGCTTTTCAGGGCCCACTGACAGAGGTTTTCATTTGGAGTGGCACGTAGCGATGCAGCGGGCAAGTGAGTGGTAGGTGTGAAATGAGAACAAACTCAAGTACTTCCCCCCGTGGTCTGTGCCTAGAGATAGGAAAATAACACTAGTTACTATAGTAACAGAGGCTGCCTCATTAAAGGTTGGCTCAGGGTTTTGGCAAGTAGAGTCTGGCAGCAAAGCCTAGACAAGCAACCCACCAGTGCTGCTGGCAGAGTCTTCATGCAGGTGGAGGAAGTCATACAGAAACTGGTGTGTGTAGGCAGATAACTTGCTCTGCCATGGGCACCTGGACTCCCCTATTGGGCTGGTGCTGGAGTTCTGTTGCCTCTGGATGAAGTAAATGAATGAATGTGAGCAGGGCATTGTACCTGAGTAACTGCTGCAGAGGACCATACTGCTCACTGCTTGAGTGTAGACCCAGAGCATGTGCCAGGGTTCTGTGAACTGGGTCGCCTTGCCTCGTACACTTTGACTTGAAGTGGCTAAGGGGAAAGAAGCAGACTGTTTGTGTGCAACATTCCTTCTGTGCAAGGCATAGACTATTGAGATTCTGTTCTATGAATCTGTTGAGATTGGCTCTGTAGGCCACATGGCAGCCCTTGTCAGTCTGAAGTTAAATTTGATTCTCTGCTATAAGAGCATCGACCTAATATAATTTTTCTCTATTCTGAGTCTCATGACAAACTAAAAGAATGTAATTTTACCCTATTCAGAGTGGAAGAAGCATGCTCTTTCTGTGCCACTGAGATGTTGATTAAAGCTGGGGTTGAGGAGGTGGTAAAAGTGAGGGCTTTCTCATGGGAGAGCCTCTGATAGAAAGAATTATATTAAGTGGAAGGGAAAGTGTCTTGGGATAAGAAAGATGGGGAAGTAGGACAGATGAAATAACTTGTTTTTCTGCGGTTTTTCTTGGCCACTAGTCCAGTTAATGATAGTTGGAATCATATCCAGGGGGAAGTGCTGATCCTTGAATAGGGAGGAGATGTTCCAAGCACTTAGTGGGCAGATTCTGTTTCAGAGTTTCTCTTGGCCATCAGTCCTCTGTTACCATTACTTGGGTCACAGACTAGAAGGAATGTGGAAAATGTTGTACATCCCTGTTCTCTTCCCTGTTTCATGACTGAGAATTATCATTTGAATTGCACAGGGAAGCCATATTCTGCCTTTTGATGAACAAAGTCCACTAACGTATCTGCTATATGTGGGCTTGTGATGCATGGAATAGTGTTTGTTCTATAATTTCATGGAGTCCAGAATAGTTGATTAACAACTTTTTCTTTGGTTATATAGAGAACCCAAAATATAAGATCACATGATCCTTCAGTTGTCATGCTAATAATTTAGGATTTGATGCTCCAACAAATTAAAACAATCCAATACAGCCTTAATGTAAAGGTAACTGTCTCAGATTCTATGGCTATTGTGGGTTGCACAAGAAGCACTGTGACCATTTACGGTATGAGGGGGAGTGAACTGGGAATCAAATAGATAAGGAAGCATCCTTAGGTGAAAACACCTGGTAGAGGTAGTGGTATCCTTTAATGTCCAGATGTACACTATCTCTAGATCTTGCTTCTGTGTATACAGAAGCAAGTATCTAAGTACATATACATGCTAGTAAGAAACATGTAGTATGGTAATCTTTTGTTGCAGCATAGACTCCCTTGAGTAGCATGAAGATTAAAGAAGCTACTCTAGCTAGTACATCAAACCACTTCCCTTCCCATTTCTTTGAAGCAGATTTATATGCATTCTACACTTGGGCTTAAACAAATACGTGGTGGAACTAGGTGCAAGTTAAGAACTAAAAAGCCAGAAGCTCTTGGGTGTAATTTCCAAGTGGAGGATATTAAATGAGTTGGAGTTTGTGGATACTAGCCAGATAAAGGGGTTTCTGTCTGAGCCAAGAAGCTGCTTCTGATTTGGGTCTAGTTACCGTACAGAATGGTGGTAACTGTTGTTGGCTTCTGCCTGGAGTTTTGCATTTGGCTTATTCCTTTGCCCTTAAAAGTAAGCAGACAAGTGTTGCAAAAGTAGATAAGCTGTGTGCAAAATTAGCTTTTAAAAATACATATGCATCCGGAACACTAGAGTATTATAAACTCCAAACTTGTAGGGAAATGTGAGCTTTAATGTGTGTGCATCTCAGGCTTAGTGGAAGGAAATTACTTTTAACATAGAAATCTGTGAGACTGGTATGTGTCAAATGAACAGGGGTGTTAATGCAATAATTTTTTTGCTCCACAGTTCTGGAGATTAGCTTGACTTATTTCCCTTTCTGTGTCTTAACCTCAAAATATGTAAATCTAGAAGAACTTGATCCACCTTTTAAAATTAAAAACAATACCAGTATCTGCAGCCAAGCCTTTGGAGTTCTGTCAGGTAAGGGATTGGGTGTAAGTGCTGCCATATCTTCCTGCTGTTGTAGTAAACTGTAGCCAACTGGATTCTCAGTGCTTCAGCTGGTGGTATTTGCCCTCAATTAGCTGCAATGCATCTGAAATATTCCTGGAAATTAAGCTAGATGCAGAAATCTGTCTGACTAGAGCTTTAACATAACTTCTGAAAGTGCTTGCCATGGGATAGGATTTCTTAAATGCACTGCACACATGTAGCTGTCCAGGGGTTTAGTTTTTGACTGTAAGAGAATGGTGCTTCTGGCTGCTGTACCTGAAGGCCTCAGGTTATTCTAGAGGTGCTATCCTCCAGCTTTGTAGGTAAAAATCTGAAGTGACGGCCAAATGATACTGCTTATCTGGATAGGTAATATCTCATGGTGCAATAAGGTACTTCAGTGGTGGCTGGTGGTTGTGCTACCTGACATACTTTCCATAAAGGGGGTGAACATTGAAGAATTTTGCTATGGTTTTTTTATCAGGGTTGCTACACTAGCATTCCCCTGACTTTGTCCGCATCTATGGGCTGTCTTTCCTTCTTTATTATTGCATAGGTGCAGAGAGTATTTTTATGAGCAGGGATTGTACCCCTAGGTTTGAAAGTCAAAGCTATCTTCTATGGGCTTTATCTTGTTAGGTGCTCTCTAGAGGCAGGGATGTTCTGCTTCATAGAGTCAGGATGTTCTCTCAGTGGCAGTAACTGCTCTTGGACTCCCTTTACTTTCCCAGTTTAAGCTTGAACTGTAGAAGGAGTAGTAGTTTCAATTTCTACAGACTTTTACAAAATGGACATAATTTGCTGGTGGTAGTGTATTAATGATTGTCAAATCCATTGTGTATGAGTACGGGAAAGTATGTCAGCCCAAATTTTTTGTTTTGCGTGCTCATCTTCAGGAGTTTCCAGGGAGCTGAGTGTTCTCTTCACAATGAACTAAGAAAGTGCTTTATGCTCCAACTTAGTGGTGCTTTTCTTTTTCTAAATTAAGGACTCATACATCGAGGTAGTCTAGTTGTCTCTGAAATAATCTGGATGTTACTAGTTGTAGCTGTTGAAAACTTCAGCTTTCCAAGGCTGTCAGGCTTTGTCCTCTCCTCAGTTCCCCTGAAGTAACAAACGTATTAGTAGAAAAAAATTGTGCTCTGCTGGATTTGACCACCTAAGCTACTACCCTTCTTAAAATGTGAAGTTGTTAAAATCTAACTGTTGGAGCTCTCATGAACTTCCCAGCTGACCTGTTAGTCATGTATACCCTGAAAAATCAGGATTAAATTTAAGGCGGCTGATAGAGCTTTAAATAACAGGACAAGGGAAACATTTGCCATTTTTTTTCTTAAATAGAGTGTCTCTTAAGGGTGGATAGGACAGGGAGTGGAATCCAGCAATCAATGTGAAACTCCGGCTTTTCTTGTCTTCCTCTTCGGCTGTCGGTGAGACTATATACATTTCAGGATTTTTATTGTGAACAGTAGATACCTAAAGGAGTTCCAAACTAGCTGGGTTGTAAAGAGGAGTTGAGCTTTTCTTTACCACGAAAGTGCTTCTTCACCTGAAGCGCTTTGGCAGCAGTATTGGAGCTGAAACTAGCTGTTGCTCATTAGCATACTGCAGTGTATGTTTTGTAGATTTCTAATCTGGATTTGAACGCACCCATTGGACGAAGCATCCTAACTCATTTGCAGTGTTTTGTAAAATCTCCTGCTGTGTAAACAGGTATGATGTGTAGCTGTTAGCTTTTATCCTAGGAGGATGAAGCTATCCTGGTTTGTGTGTATGTGGTTCTTGCATGAAAGTAATTTAAAAAAAAGTCAGTCCCAACTTCCAAATCGAGTTTTGCCTGTATAATTAGCTTAAGAAAAACACAGTGTATCTTCTAGAACACTAGGAGCTTTTTGGTGCTGAAACTGGAACTGAGTGGGAGGAAAAAAAATTACCACACTTGAATAAATTTAAGCGTTCCTAAAACCTGTCCCTCAACATTTCTGGATTTGGCCCAATTGTATAACAAGTACATTTTGAGCCCAAAGATTTGAGGATCAGATCTAGCTTGAATAGCTGGTGTCATAAGCAAAATGAGTTTTTAAGTTTCCTGCTGGAAATCTAAGAATTTACCTAAAAGTCCTTAAGTTTTGCTTCTAGTTCTGTTGGCAAACAAAACCAAAAATGTTTCCACAGTTGCTTCACATAATCGAGGGACTTTTTCCCTGGCCCCTGCTGAAGTCCCAGAACTGGGGAGAGTTCAGTAGTAGAATCTCATGCAATATGAAGAGAAAGGTTTAATTAAAAAAAATCAAGCAACTGTGTGCTCTTAAGTGAATGACAGTCCCAAATAAAAAGTTTAACTTCAACTCTAAGCAAGTTTTTCTCTGTAACAAAGAATAGTGAACTACAGAGGCATAGCTGTTTTTCCCCTCATGTTTAAAAAGGTAGGTATTTTACCATAGAAACTGTTCTTGCTGTTATACTTCAAACCTTCTCAGGTATCCCATGTAACTCTTAGCTCTTTATTGCTTTTGTTAAGGAAATTTCCACATCTGACCTTAAGTGGAAAGCTTGTACTGTAACTACTTCCAAGTTAGCCTGTCCATTAATAGTGTCACCTACAGAATAGCTTCTGATTAGCTTTTCCTTTGTCTAGACTCCTGTCAAATCTGCTTCATTCCCTCTAAGATATATACTCCCTGGGTGTGCCTCTGTTCAGGCAGGACAACGGGAGTGGGAGAACAATTCTGAACTTGGTAGTTTTTGCTGAACTGTGCCTGAAGCCTTCCTCCTGGTAAAGGTGTGTCCAATTTCAGGAATTCATGCTTTTCTTTGGAATCACTGGGGCAAGTAAATCAAGTTCAACTACATATATATCCCACTTGACATGTTTTCCTTCAGTTTGTTCAGCATTGATAAACTCACTTATAAGGATATAACTGACATTTCAGGGCAATGATTAAATGTTGCATGTCAGAGCAAAAGCTAAAAATGACTTTCACTTCTTTCCTCGTCCTCACCTTTCATGAAACTGTGGAGAATATAAGCACTTGTATTCAGGAAGTGCCAGAAGGCTGATTATAGACGTGATGAGGTCACCTCAGATTAAGAGGACAAAATAGGGTGTTATCTTTGGCTTGTCTCTGGTTAGTATTTATTAGAAAGCAAACCTAGGGATTACCACAAACAGCCTAAGCCAAGCATGTCAGTTCTTCACTGTATGGCAGACTGATGTTCACGCATATCCATGCATTTCCTAAGGCAACCAATTAGGATCAAATGAGAGGAGATAATCTTGTTAAATCTCATGCCAGTGTTCAGATGGGTAGAACTGTACTTATCTAAAATTGCTTTAGTGGGACTTGCTAGTGGCTTTTGTTTCACTAGCAGATGTTGATGTAAAAATACAAGACTCTCTTGGCATCTGTTTTATTGTGAGGTGATTGACACCAGTGCTAGGCATTGTTTACACAAAACATCTGAATGTAGTCACAACTGGATTCAACAAGATACTAAGTGAAGACAGCATTTATAAATGCTGACACTGATGAAGCTTGTTTAGTTGATGACCTATACTAAATTACAATCAGGATTTGATGGGTTTGAATAGAGGAAACCTCTTAAAATAGGAAAGGGGCAAAGTTTGAGGAAGCATTTCTTATGCAAAATGCAGGAAGTACTTTCTCTTACTTTCCCCAGCTCTGACCTTGTTTTTTTTGATAAAGCAGCTGCTGCAGTATCAACTCTTTAACTGAAACTGTTATTCAGCTGCTGCCCTGGCTTCTTATTCATCTCGAGCACTTGGCTTAGAGCTTCACATCCCTGAAGTGAAGGAAAAGCACCAGGAAGTTTCCCCTTACTTTAGGGAGTGACATGCCTCTATCTTAGATATTCATTGGGGAGGAAGTTGATGGTACCCAGTGACATCTTGTTCTCAGTTGGGGATTATTAGAAAGTACAGCTGACTCTTGGGAAATATTTCTAGATGTATTATAGGGCAACATCTATGTTATATCCATTGCTGTATGCAGAGACTGCTCGGCTCGGACTTAATGCTTTCAGACAGTGAGCTTGATTTTGTTGGAGGCTTCCCTTCAAATGTGATTCCTGTTTGGGGAAAGTTTTTGTGGAAATTGAGTAAGATTATAAAGTCATCCCACTTTAAAGCTCAAATGGCACTGATTCAACAAATGCTACAAGATACTAAAGAGACAATTTTGAAGGGCTGAATGAATATCTGGCAAGTGTCTGTCTCAGTTGAAGCTTGTAATCCACTTTGGTTATTGCAATATAAGATCTTGTGCTAGAAAAGGTCAACAGTTCTGGAAAGACAGGACAGCTCAAAATCTCTGAGTTGGTATCAGACAGTGACAAAATTAAACAGAACTGTAATTAATCACTTACATTCACTTAATTCCCCATTCCTTCCCTTGGTTGATTTATTTACTGGTTTATTCACTTATGCCAGGGAAAGCTGCCTTTCTAGATTTCAGATCATCCCTGTATTTCTTAAGCCTCACTGCTGCTACAGTACCTCTAATGATGAGCAAGCACCAAGTTATCTGCAGGACCAAACAGCATGGGTTGTTCTTGACTGGAGTATGACGATTCTGCCTAGAATCTGCAAACTGGAAATGTTTCTGCTTTTGTCTTTGCTTGTGTGGTTGGTTGACCTTGCCCAGCTGCCAGACCCCTCCTCACTTCTTCCTATGCTCCAGTATGGGTTTTTCTTAGAGACTTCAATCTTCCAGAAAAAATCTGCTCCATCGTGGCCTCTCCATAGGGTGCAGCTTCCTTCAGAAAATGTGACCTGCTCTGCTGTGGCATCCTTTCCAGGGGCTGCAGGGCAATACCTGCTCCTCCGTGTTTTTTTCTGTGGGCTGCAGAGGAATCTCTACTTTGGTATCAATAGCACCTCCTTCACTGATCTTGATTGTGCTGTGTCTTCTTACTTCCTGCCCTACTCCCCATGCCATGTGACATTTTGCCCTTTAAGTTTGCTTTCAGAGGCACTGTCAGCCTGGCTGATGGGCTGCTCTTTGGCCTGCAGTGCGTGTGGTATGGAACCAGCTGTGTCCAGCACCGGGCAACCGCTGACTTCTCAGGGCAACCACCTCTGCAGCTGCCACCAAAACTTTGCCATGTAAACCCAATATAAGTGGTCAGGCAAGGTTCTACACTGTGAGCCAGCATTGCTGCTTCTGCAATGCTGCCTTGGATTGCAAAGCTCCCAGCAGAGTTAGCAATGGTTTTGCCGTGCTTCTGAAAGTACATGGAGTTCACACGTCAGTCAAACAGGGTGTGCCTTGAAGTCACCTGCTTCAGTCCTTGTCAAGGCAGTGTGGATGTCTAGGAGAGGCTCCATGTGGTTTTGCTGTGAAAGGTAACAGTACACCTAAGCATTATCAGAGAAGATGTTGTCTAGCCTAAGTTCTAATCTGTGCTTTTAATTTTTTAAGATGTAGCCTCAAATTGACTGAGTACTTTTGAGTTCTGTTCCCATATGAATGTAGATTTCAGGTTGATTGTGTTACTCTGTTTTTTCCATATGAATGCCTTTACCTCCAGACCACTGCAGTTCTGTACAATTTGCAAACAGCTGCTTTGCAGGCATGTGTGTGACTTATGGGGGGTGACTTTCATAGTAAGGAAGGGGAAAAGCCTGATCACCTTGAAGTTCTTTGAGGTTCTAGCTTCTGCACACTAGAGGTGTTTCAGATCATGGCATATAGATGCAGGTTCTCTGGCAGTGAGTTGAGTGCTAAATCCTACGTGAGTTCAAGCCACCTACATGCTATTCATCTCTGGCTCCTCTGAAAATTTTGATATGGCAGGGCTGTCACATCCAAAGGTTGGGCTTTGCATCTTCCCCATTTGGAAGGGGAAGAGACCACACACTTAATGGTAAGTGCTATAACTGGTCCTGGTACTGAATAATTCTGAAAAAGGACTGCCAAATAATTGTATCTCCTGACAAACTTTGACCTGGGAAACTTATAGAAGAACTTGTAGAATTTTGGTCACCAACAATCTCCAAACAGGTTAGGAATAAATGTTTTTAAATTTCCAGAATCTGACAAGTTCTAGCATTTTAATCTGAGAGTTTAAGACTTTACCAAATAGTTGCTCAAAGCCCCATGAAGACTAAGCTACTGTAGTAATTCACAAACACCGACCTCACACTTTAAAGCACTAATGAAACTCTATTACCTTACTTGCATTACGTGAATTCTTTTGGCAGGATATAGTGAAAGTACAAACTTTAAGTAAAATGTAGTAATTAAAAAAAAAATTATCCTAGATATAGAAGTACGACTGCTTGAGTTAAGACTGTTAGCATTTAAGTGCAATAGGCAACAAGTTTAGTTGAGGACTCTCAAGCTGTAACAGCCTCCTGTTTCCAGGTATAAATTCTGCCCATAAGTGATCATTTATGCTGCATCCATTCTGTGGTCTGTGTTTCCAAGCTCATGTCCAGGCATGTTTTCTGATCCCTGACTATGTGTTGAATATGTTGCTTTGGCCTGCTGTGAGTTACAGTCAGACAGCTGCTGTGGCTGGACTGACCAATTTTGTCTACTGGTTGTAAGGCTGGAGTTGGATTTAGTTACTTGTCTTGGTGGTCAAGTCTGGAACGAAGAACAACTACTGGAGGTGGTCTAGGCAGCTCTAGACTCCTGGTTGAAGTGCTGACATATTGTGGAAGTGGAGCAGCTTTTAGAGTACAGAGCTCTCATTAAGATACTGCAGTTGCTGACAGCCAGCCTGTGCTGGCTGTAGGAATGGACCATGCTGAAAATGGACTCTTTGTTTCTACTGGCTTAGCACCTCTAGTTATCAGGCAATTTAAAACACTTGGAAGTGCTTCAGGTGTTTCTTCTGTGCCACATACTAGTGAATTAAGTAAAGTTAACTTTTGAACTAGCTTATAAAAGCACAGTAATTAAAAAATCCATGGCTGCTTGCAGCTGTTATCTTTGGGAGGCTGGACAGTAGGTGTATTTCTCCTGCTTCAGAAACCCAGTTTCTTCATTGTTCTAAAAGACTAGTTTATTAACTCATCCCACCTTCCATATGCTTGTACATCACTGGATTAGATGTTGGTTCAGTGATAGTACCTGGTATTTGGCTCTAAGCAAAAGGTGATGGCGTGACTTAGGAACAGTTAAATGCACCAGCTGAAGTCTGGAAGTGCTGGTTACGAACTTTAATGCTGTCCTATTATATAACTCCCGTGAAAAAAGGATTTACAGCTCTGACGTTCTGCTGCAAGTTAAAGATAAAGCATTGCTTTCCTTTTTTTTACTCTTAGGAGCTATACTGCTATAGCTATGCTTCTTACCCTCTGTTCAGAGTAATGAGTTCTTTTTTTTTCCTGTTTGTAATACAAAGTTCTTCATGCTGGCTCCTTAGAGAAAGAAGAACTTGTGTTGTCACCATGAGCTGACAGCTAAGGAAAGGAACACATGTTAATATCTACTGTAATCACAGTAGGCCCCTAGCCTGCCCAGATTTGTGTTAAAAGTTGCCGTGTTCTGTTATGATATTCCAGCTAAGTGTTACATGCATGAGAAGTAACTTTACTTCCAACGAAGTGTAAGACAAACTATTTCTTTAGCCTTTTGGAGTAGGCTAAGGCTCTATGTGGAACTTGTTGAATAGAGAGGATTTATCCCCCCCAGTCTCCCATGAATAGGGTCTATGTCTCAAAGCAAGAGCAGATTTCTTTGCTAATGTGCAGTGATGAAGACCAGTTCAATGTGAGACTGGTTAGGGGTGTCTTGGCTGACTTCAGATGAAGACTCTACTTTCATCACAGGCACACTTTGCTGGTGTCCTGTGCTGGCAAGACTTCCTATCTGCGCTGCACCTAGTGTACTGAACACAGGGCTATCTACAAGAGTTTATCTTCTAGAAGAAAACTATCCATCTCTCCAGCAGAGATCTGGGGTGACTCGTATGTCCCAACCTTGGCATTATAATTAGTTTTATCCTGCCACTTGTTTGGAAGCTTTCCCTGCAAACCTAGTGTAGTGGTTGGTGGGTAGATCCAGATAGTTTACATGTACTTTTGAACTCTGCGAGGACACCCACCTTTGCCAGCAGCTGTACAAGACATAGTTGTGATCTGACAAGCGTATTGCCTGGACTTCATGAAGCTGGGTTATGACCTGGAGGTGCTTTGCACTGGCATACCTGGTCATGTTGTACTTCCACTTAATGAACTGCACAGTGGGATTGTATCACACTGGTTATGACACTGCTTCGTGCTGCCCTGGGCAAGCTGGTTTCAAATTGAATGTGGGGCAGCACTTGAGGGGATGATGTGGTTCCTCAGAACATTGGAAGAGTTATCCACAGTGCACTAGGAACTGAATTTTCAAGAGGTGTTGGTGGATGACTTTGGCCCCATATGTACCCTGAAAAGTCTTTGTCTGAATAGGGAAAGGAAACCAAGCCCTCAGGTGTGATGAACTAGATCTAGCCTAGCTAGGCCATGCTATTAATTTAGGCTCGTAACATCTACATTCTCTCTGCCATTAAGTCCTATGGCCAACCTGTGCAAAGCTCTTGACAGGTGTTTTTATTTTCCATTGTCAAATATTTAAGTACTTCCTCAAAGTAGAATAGTGAGATGATTCTGGTGAGTGCGGGACTTCTCTGTTCATCTGTTGCTTGTTAAATATGAATGCAGGATTGTCAGTTGCCTTCAGTTCTTCTTGTTTAGGTTTGCAGCATGGGAAAGTGGAAATCTGTCTGTAAACACAGTATGTTAAAGTATTATCTGCAGGCATGAACAAGGCCCTTGATGGAAATGAGGGAAGTAGATCTGGAATTTGTAGTGATGTTGAATTTAGCCTGGAAGGAAAGAAGAAATTATTGGTGTGTGCATATGAGCCAGAGAATGCTCAGAAATCCTTTCTACTGTCTAAATTACCAAAGAACTTGAAATGAGATGGCAAAAACTTGACCAATGTACACAGCGATGTGTCAGGGTGGGAATATGTGGGTTGATGTGATTTCTGGCTTGATTAGGTGAATTGGCTGATGTAAGCTAAAGGCTGAAATGTTGCATGGAGGCAGTTACGATAACCATAGGATGTTTTTCATGTGGTTCTAGGCATGAGCATCCAGTGGTGATGTGATTCCTGTGGAGAGGGAACTTCGTGTAGAGGGAGCTGATAGGGAAGTCTGAGTTCCCTATAAAGCAGAGGTCCAGGTGTGTCCCTCGCCCAGAATCCTGCCCTCTCGTGGCCCTGGCTGGGCAGGGAATGGCTGCCTTATGACCCGGAGCACCAGCCTCGGGCGTGCTGCTCAGCAGAACGGGGGAGCTGGAGGGGTGTGCTGAGCACACAGCGGTGCTTTGGTGATTTGAGAGAGATGTGAGGAGGAACAGTGGAAATCATCCAGGAAACACTTCCCAAGTTGAATTATTAAATATTATGGGATGCCATCCTGAAGCAAGATTTGGGGGTACTCACACCTTTTTATTCTGAGAATAAACCCTTTCTGAGAGGAGCCCACTGTGGAAGAGTGGCAGCATTCCCTTCTCTAAGAGCCTGGAGGTTTAAGCAAAGAATCAGATACTTTGATGGTAAAATGGAAAGCTAGCCAAGACAGAATTTCAGAATCACACAGTGCAGAACTGCATGAGCAGTGTGGTAAAACCTGTTTTACCTCATGTAGATAAAATGCACATCACTTTATTTACAGTGCCATGGAAGACTGTGCAGGCTTGGGAACTTGGATCAGTTGGAGGTCTATATGTGCAAGTTAGCTACAGAGTACTCTCCTAACCTTTCGGTTAATCTCCTAAAGAAACTGCTTAGCTTTGAATGCTGTTGGCTGTGTGCTCTCTAACACTTTCTTGTTCTTTTGAAGAATAAAACTTAGGATGTTCAGTGTTTGTGTGGCTATAGAAGGTTAAAAGGTGTTTGGTTGCATAATCGGCTGTCTCTACTTACTACCAAGAAGGAAAACTGGTATGTGCCTTGACTTTCCAAGATCAAAACTGCTTGCAAGACTCTGCCTTTAAATCTAATCTTTAAATTTTCTGTGGCTTCTAGTAATGATGTATTAGTTCAACTTTCATTCAGCATGCTGTTGGTGAAAGTTTATTAGATGCTTTAATTCCACTTGAATAGTCTGCCTGACCAATAGTATAATTAATTGACCATTTGTGCCATTTAGAGGTGTAGGCATTGGTGTGCAGCATACTGATAAGGTATCTCAGAGATGGCTTTCTTGCATGCTTAGTTATAAAATGCTTTGAACTGGAAATGGAGCAATTACCTCTGGAAGTAACTAAAGAAGGCTGGTGGAAGATGTAGCTGGATGATAGTACTGAATGAACAAAGATTGGGTTATGCATCTGGCTTTTGAAGACAGTCTCTAGTCCCATCTGAGCGTGCTTTTGGATTGGAGGATCGCTGTTCTGGTAATTTGCTCAGGTTGTTTTAGGTTGGACTACTCCTAAGTAGCTTCAACATGATAAAAAACTGAGTCTAGAATGCAGTAAGACTCGTATTTTCTCTTTAGACTGTGTTCTTTGAAGTGGTGCTCCCCCAGTGTGCTAAGGCTTTGTACCAAGAACTGAAGGATTTAAATTCACTAGGCTTAGGATCTTTACTCTTCAACAAAATAAATCACAGGCTTTGTAAGAACTTTGTTTTAAGGTTACCTTGTCCTATACTAATACAGTGGGTGTATAATTGCCAAAATACACACCCGATGCTTATTTTTTCTGTTTACTTACGTAGTAAGAGAATGCAGTTGTTGAACAAACTCAGTGTGGTGTCTGTTTTTCCTACCAAGCCTACTGCAGCTTTGCATTTCTTAGTTACAAAGCATCTAAACTTAACTTCCCATGTAGTACTTCTGCACCCACAGGGCTGGTCGACTGAGGAGTTAAAGTACATGCTGACTACTGCGTCAGTCTGTACAAGGTGGGCTTGTCCAAATAAGAAATAGGTGAAGATAGAAACTAGTCAGACCTCTGCTCAAGTCTAGTAACTGAATTTAGCAGGTGAGAAAATCCTTTAAGGTTCTCAATCACTCTTTCAGCAGATCTTTGCTCCAGTAATTAAGTGTTGAATCGGAACTGTTCAGCTTCTGGTTTTATCATAGATACTACACTTGATTATGGTTGTGTGGCTGCATTTATCCAGCCAACCCTGTTTGATAATGAGCTTGGTGGACCTTCCTGTGCTGGATGGGGAAGAGCAATGCTGAGGTGTCAAAACAGTTCCTAAAGCAGGCATGCAACTTCTGTAGCCTCTTTGAGCAGTTGGCTTGGGTGCATGTGCCAAAGCCTATAACTGCTGGTCTCCCACAAAGGTACATGCCTGATGTGATATTTTTAACTCTGGGCTTGTCAGCAGCTGAGTGGATTTCTTCGTGAAAGGGAATGATGTCAACAGTACTCCTACTTGATCTTCTCTTCCTGCATAAGTATACTAAAGTTGCATTGTCAAAAGTGTGCATATTGTGCCACAAATTTGTAGAGTGGGAACAACCCAAAGGAATTGCCCTGAAAGTTTTCAGGAAGAACCTATGCAAGTTGTGAGCCATCTTGAGAATTAAATGCCACATCAGACTGGGTACTTTTTCTGTTCTCGTCTGCCCCTTTTAGATTGAGAATTTGAAGGAGGTCTTTGCCTTTTTGAATGTGCTTCCCCATGGCTTGTTTTGGGGTGCCTTACTTTATTTCTGTTACTAGTTAAGTGGATAACTGTTTATTTTTTCTTTTGCAGAGGAGCTACCATGTGTTTCTAGCCTTAGGGCTGAGAGGAAGTGGTATCACTGGAAGCAAAACCAAACTCATCCTTCACTGCCTCTCCCAGTGCTTTCTATCCCACAGGTTAGTTAGGTGATAGCAAAGGACAGCGCCTGGATCTTCTGTATTGTGATAACCTCAAAGGGTACTCATTTGAGATCCTAAATGGTACTTGGCTCTGCTGTAGTTGTGTTGGTGCCCTGTTTACACTTAGTTTGCCCCAAAGGTGGGAAAGAGAAGACAGGAATGTCAAGTATCTTCAACTTGCCAGAGGATGTGATTAAGTAACTTAAGAGGATTTTCAAGTCTTTCAAACAATGAGTAAACATGTCAAATGTGATGGAAAGCTCCAGAGTCTTACATGGATGCTCTAAGTCTCTTTGTCAAAACTGGAGCATCAGGATAGTGTTGAATTTCTAGTTTTGAGCAGTCTTCTTTGATGGGGAAGGTACCAACTGTTGTCAGAAGGGCAAGCAGGCTGTTGCAGCTCAATAAAGCCTCACTGCTAATGAGGGTTAGTATTTTATGGTTTTTGGGTAAGCTAGTAATGAAAAGTTAGTTTCATAGCAAAAACTGGCATGTTTCTCTTAGGTGGAATTTGAGACTTGGATCCATGCAGTTTAATTATTGTATTTAGATTATTACATATGTAACCTCTTTAAAAGCCCAAACAAGTCAAATAACTCCACAATAAGCATGCCACTTAGCCACTCAACTGGACTGACTCTAGCTTTGGTTACTTTTTGCATATTTCTACCTAACCTTTCCTTGGCAGATAAAAAATTATGGACAGTACATAGTGGTAATCTGTCTTGTCCACAGTGCAATACTCATGCAGGAGTATAATAGAGCAGTGATAGGTTTTTGGTTAACCCTCCCTCCTGAAGGGTGTTGACTGTACTGGTTAAGTTAAAGCAATAGCACTGCTTCATTCCCTGCTGTCCAGTGTTATCCTCTTATTTCCTATGTTAGACACTCAGGCTGAATCAGCAAATGCTTCCCTATAGTTCAAACACTGCATGTAAATGAAGCCACAGCTGTAATTGCTCAGAGGTAGGAGAAAAGAGCTCTGAGGTGTAAGGAGTTAGCTGTGTGCTACACCTGACCACAGTGCTGCATTATCTACTCTTTTCTTGGATGTGCTTTTGGTTGGTAACTATGAACATGACTGGAGGCTGAGGGAGAACAGCTTTCCAGGCATTAAATGCCTGAAGAATGGTGATAGATTGTGCTCTCTTTTATCTTTTCTACTAGCTTGTTTTGTGAATTTGAGTGAGTTACCATCTCTAAAGCTTTTCACCTAGAGTGGGATAATGCCTGCCTTACAGGTATGTGTCAGAGCCCTTTTCCTAGTAAATGTGCTGTAGTCCGCAGATAAAAGAAGTCTTAGAAGTGCAAAACCTCTGAAGCTGCACAGCATGCATATAATATATCCCCATTAAACAGCTATTTGGCAATCTTTAACGCAATTTCCAGTTAATGAGGGATGTTTTAAACTGTTTTTTTACAAGTAGTCTTTATTTCATAAGAGGCAGCCCAGTATGTGTCCTGTTGCATTTGATGGGATCCTAGTCGTTCCTGTTCCTAAGTAGGACCTCAAATTATTCTTGTTCAAGTGATGCACAGCACCAAAGAGAATTCCTGCCTGAAAGTTCAAACAAGAGCAAAAAATGTTTAGGGTGTTTTTGTGTCTGTGTTGGCTTGGGAGCTGCAGAGTTGAAGCTCCTTGCCGTTGTAGGCTTGGGTACCAAGTTGGTGCCACATATTATCACTATGTAAAACAATTCTTAAGACAGTAAAAAGTTACAGGATTTCTCTGCTGTTTCTGATTTATTAACAGTTTAATTTCATTAAGAATAAATAACTTACCTTTCTCAGGCAACATTTCTTCACTCTTCTTGGGAAGAACTTAAGCTTAGCAAGCTGAAGAGGTCGGTGGACTTGAGAATCCCAATTCCATGTGGTTAAGACACAGATATTCTTCCAGCGCCTGAACCCAGTGCAAACAGTTTATATGGTGGGAGGAATTCTAGAGGTTAGTGAATGGTACTGCTCATGATGACTGTAAAAATAAGTTCTCTCACAAACAAGCTGTTGAAAAAACCTCGAGCTGATTGCTTTATTAAAAAGGCGCACAGCATCAAGAAACTTAGGGAATTGTCCCATTCAGCTACCTACTGTCTTCTGACTACTAGTTTAATTCTTTGATATCTGACTCTACAAAAATGAAAGTAACTTCTGCATTTGGAGAAATATCCTTTGCATACATGGACATTGCATAAAGGTAATAGAAATACCTAGCTGAGTGTCAGAACATCTGTGGAGAAAGTTACTGTGGGAGCTTATCAAGTGCTTATTAGGTAC
Organism: Ploceus nigricollis; assembly: GCA_013399945.1. Taxonomy (NCBI): domain Eukaryota; kingdom Metazoa; phylum Chordata; class Aves; order Passeriformes; family Ploceidae; genus Ploceus; species Ploceus nigricollis. Next base: position 248,715 of record VXBC01004234.1, read on the forward strand.
CTCAAAACAGACCTTAAGTGATATTTCTGCAGTGGATGTGTGGTATGTATTTGTGGGGGACAATTTGCTGTGGCTCTAGCATCCTGTATTCCAGTTGGTGAAACTAGACTGTGTGAATGCAAAAAGCAGTGTGTTCAGGATTGTGGTGCTGCTGCTTTGGTGGGCTGGTGCTGGTCAAAGGGGTGGAAGAATAGTTGACTTTTGGTGCTCGTGGGGAGAAGAATGATTGGTGTAAGCCTGAAAGGGGTAAACTTTATCAGAAAAGACTATTATGCTGGGGAAATGACTTTAAGCAGAAAATGGAGTGAGATGCTCAGGGACAAGGTGATAAGTCTTAAGTCAACAAGCTAGCTAGAGTGAATCTGCCAGGCAGGTCCCTAATTATAGATTGCCTGAATTAATCCATTATGGCACAAGTCCATTTGGGTAGCCATTGCTTTGGATGTTGACTCCCTGTTTTGAGGAATCCTGGCTAAGTACTGAGAAGATGATGAGCAGTTCCAGTATCTACTTATGAATCTATCATGTGGCACCACTATGAGGAATAGTGCTACTCCAAACCAGTAAAAATCTCTTTCTGCCTGAACTATTTAATACTAGTGGGAAGAATTTTGTTTGAAAATAATGTTTGTCATGGGCTGCCTCTGCTGCTAAAGATGGCTTATGCTTGTAGAAAAAAGATGAGGAAAGAATAGGATGGGGTTGTCTTTCCTATGTACTTACTATGTGCCTAATGAATCTGGCCAATAATTCAGGTCAATTGCTACCCAAATTATGCTAATTGTAAAATTTTGCAAAGACCAGGTGATTTATGCATCCTTCTATAACAGCAATCTTTTTTTTGAGCCAAAAAGGGAGTCTTTTGGCTCTTTTTCCTTGCAGAGCGTTTTGGTGAAAGTACACCATTTTTTCCTCTTTGAGTTGACACAAATGCTGGACAAGAGCTCTTTTCTGTATAGAAATATTAAAATAAGAGCTGCTACCATTTCACAGAATTGTCAGGTCTTTGAACTTTCCTTGGAAAACAACAGTAATCATCTTCTAACAAAAATCTCATCTCTAAATTCACATTATACTGAGTTTCTGTGAGAATGCTGTTTTCATTCCTTGGTTTGATCTCTTCCCAGTTCAAGCTAAGCCTCTTTTAATAGTACTTAGTCACCTGAAACATTACACACCTTCAGAGCATGCCAGTTCAGAGAACTGACTTGAAGAAAAATATTTGAGGTGAGTATTATTATCACAAGCTGACCTGTGTTTTGGGGAGACCAGGCACTCCAGCTTCACTTTGTGCTCCTTAGCAATTCATTCACTAACAGGCTTTTAAGGATTCATACTTACATCCTGGCACTTCTGTAAAAGCTTCTTTCTGTGCTCAAGGATATATGTAGGTCCTTCTTCAGGCTTTCATATGAAAGTTAACTCACAGAAATAGTCCATTTGTTGAGTGCGAGCCCAGGGTTTATAAAATGAATTTGTCTAATTTAGAGGACTTTAAGTGATTCCATTTTAAGAAGAATTCTCAGATGTAGATACCTCTCTGATGCAGTCCTCACACTTTGTAATGGAATCTGCTTCTGGGCGTGAGCATGGAGAATGGTGAAAAAGGGGAGGGATATAAATCTGTATTGTAGCCAAAAGTTGCTGTCAAGCTCTTTGCGTGCAAACTTCAGACTTTCCTCCCTTACAGCTTGCTCACAGGTATTCAAATTCTGGCTCTGGTTTTACCTCCTAAAATGTTCCCTCCCTTTTACCTAGGGGTTAATGATGACTAAATTTCCTTGCAAACTTTTTTTCTAAGGAGTTTGTGTTGGGCTTTGCTTACTAATGAGGGAATTCCAGTGAGGGACGATGAGGGAAGAAGGAAGCTCCTTGGCCAAGCCTTCACAGACAGACTTGAAAATTGCAATAAATTCTAGTCCTGTGTGAGCCCTAATGTACTTGTGCTCTTAGCAGGCTCTGGTGACACAGGATGAAGCTAGCTGAATCCAGAGAGTGAAGGACAGCTAAATATTGTTTTCCAATGGTTTGTATTTTCTTAAGAATAATTCAAATTTGCATTTTTTTTTCATGTTCTTTTCCATTCTGCTTTTATTTTGGGTAATGCTAATGCTTTCTTGACACTGTCTTGATATCCAGGTGTAACTGTAGTGGGGTGCTTCTAAAAATCTTTACAAGAAACTAAGCCACTGATTCACTGCCTTGTGGCCAACAACTCTGTGTCATCCAGGGGCTAGGCTACACTTACCTTTCTCTCTTACTGAAAACTAATAGGAATAAAATCTCAGATTTCAGGATGTAAAATTTGTCATCTGGCTTGATAGATCAGAAACACACCAACATTGAGTTGACTTATTTCTCTGTAGTCTGGAGTCAGAAGTCCTGGAAAATAAAGGAATATGATGGTACTTGAGCTGTAACCAGTAACAGAGCGTTGGGGATCAAAACAGTGACAGAGCTGAATTACTGAGTATAATTAGGGTTTTTGAGGGACTGGTTAATAAATTCCTCCTTCTACTTGAATTCTAAATGAGAAGCTGGCTAGTGAAATTATTTGGGTTTGTAACTGTAACTGGGAGGAGAGAAAGGCCCAGGGAGCTGCAGAAGTTCAGATGAACGTAGAGAACTAGAACAGTGAGGAGGGATAGAAGTCAACTGGCAGCGTGGCATGCAGATAAACCTGGGGAGAAGATGCTTGGTGCAGGAGCTGGTAGCAATATTTGTATATGTAAGATGTTAATGTAATTGCTAGGGGGAAAATGTCTTTCCAGAGTCAGGTACAGAGTGGTCTTTCTGTGTGAGAGCTGGCAGACTTCAGCTGAGAGGATCAGAGATGACTCTTCTTGATTTTAATAGTTTCCTCAAAGGTTTCAGTGTTTTCCAGTTAGGCCCTGAAAGAGAGCAAATGAAATGTGTAAGACCTCTCTGAATCTTAAAAGGATTGGAATTAAAAAGGAGCAAAGACAAAGTGTCAGCAAGTAAGAGTGAGAAAAGGGGAGTGTCTAGTTACAAGGAGACTTGAGTGGAGAAACATGTGAAGCAAACAGACGTGGCAAAATCAGGACTGACAAGGATAAGCAACTTGATTCATTCTGGAATCTTTACTGGTGCCTACATCTTTAAGGTCCAGGAAACCTTATAGCAAGGCCAGACACACAGCCATTTCTCATGCACCCATTAAACCAATTTTAATGAAACTGTCACTCCAAGTTCTTAAACCCAGGTATTTTTTTCTTGGGTAACAGTTGACCTAAACTGACCTAGTATCTGCCTGGAGTCCCAGCAAACAACATAAAATAATTTTTTCTTGACTCTTCCCTTCCTATTTGTACAGCTGGATTTCCTTAAATTTCTTAAAGTTGATTACCCCTCCAATTATCTCTTGCTTCCTGGTATAGACCAAAAAGCTTGTAAAAAGTGGAATGATATCTGATTCAGCATGTCAAGATTTTTTTTAGGTGAAACTAGGATTTAGCAATGTTTGCTAAGACACCTAGTGCCTGGGATAACTCTTCATCTTGAAGAGGTTCCCAAGCTCAGGGGAGAGGAGAAGAGAAGAGGTCCTTTGCACCAGAACAGGCTCCTCCTCAGCCAGATGCCTGCTGAGAACAGTCTTGCTAACATTTATACAGTTCTGAGCTGCTTTTTGGGCAGTGCATGCCAATCATCACCATCTAGGCCTTCATTATTGCCATTTATCTACCTATTTTAAAATAAACCTCAACTGGGGCATGCAGCACTTTATAGCTATAGTGACTAGACCTCTCCCAAGGCTTACATTTGAGCAGAGTGAGGGTGTGTAATTTGTTGTTGTTGTCTCATTTGGATGAGGAAAAATATATGCTGTAATTCTTGCATGGGTGGCTGCAGGTGAATGGGGAGAAGTGATTAGTAATACTTCAGCTCCCTTGTTCCCTGCCAATGCTTGCCTGCCATCCCCTCAAGCAGTATAATATCGCGTGAGCAGTAGGCAGCCTACCCTTCAGTTGGGCTATTCAGTGATAAAGCAAGTCCTGCTGCTTCTGATCCTTTCTGCTGGTGTAATTTCTTCCTGGGATCATCTTCTTAATGGCCACAGTCCAGGCTGCTGTGAAGATGGGCAATATCCTCCAGTGAGAAGAGAAACCTCAATTATTTGGGTCAGAAAAGCACATTTCTTCAGATGAAATTGGCCCAGTAGCTTTTTAAGCTATAGAATGCATAAAGAAAGAAAGAACGCTTCTTAACCCTTTACAGAAGCTCATTGTACTCTTCTAGATGTGGTGTGAGTACTCTTCATAGTCTGAAGCAGTCACAAAGCTGTGTGAAGCTGGTATTACAGCCTGCTTTAAGTCTGTCAACTAAGAATGTCAGTTTGGTCTTCGTCTGCTGTGAGAAGTCTGACCAGTAAGCCTGAGTATGTGTTTGTACTGAGGCCAGGTCTTAGACCAGACAGAAAGAGATCCAGAAAATCTGAGGAATCCAGATAAAACCACTAATGTTTTCCCATAGCTTTTTCAATAACATGCCCTGAAAAGGAAGATGAGAGACTGCAATAATCTTGCCAATTATCTGTGTCAAAGATTTATTGTGCAAAGGTCTCATATTTGCTTATATTAAGACTGATACCCTGCTCCCTTCAGGGAGGCAGACAGCAAAAACAGACTGATACATATATTAGAAATTTTTTTAGCCTCCACTAGGGAGATGCACAAATCGCAGCACAACGTTGGTTGAGCACTTCCAGAACCCCCGTGAAGTGCAGATGGAGGAAAGTTAACTTGACGAGTGCTGTGTGAATTTGGACTAGAGATGGCTACTTGTATGGAATGCTGTCAGTCCTAGATAGAACAACTCATGTATGAAAATACCAAAAAAGATACCTAAGATACCCAAAGATATCGAAGCCTGCTGGCTTGGATAGCTTTTGACTGCAAGGGGCTTGGTGACAATGAAAGTTAACTTCACTTGTGTTTAAAGTGAAATACTGTAGAACTGGAAATACTCAAAACTTATTTTCCCAGAAAATAAGGAAAACATGTCTGCTTTTAGCAATAAGGAAGCACTATGAGTATTCTGCAGCTCCTCACAAAAAGTGTGAAAAATTCACTGTAGCTAGAATTGCCCTTTCTGTAGCTTGAAAGTAAACACACTAAAATAAACAGTTCTATAGTACAAAATGTTGTGAAAAAGTTATCACCCTGAGAGTGATCAGCCTGTATTAAGATCAGTCACTAACACCTTTCTGCTTGGGAGTAGGGGGTTAAATGTATGTATAACATAGTGGGAAGGAAGGGAAGTGCTTTGGTGAAAAAGAGATTTTGTATCTTGCTGGGGAAACTCATATCAACAGTCATAGTCATATCATAGCAGCATCAAGATACCTGTAAATATTTCTTCTTTTGAAGACACCACTGTCCTTCTTCCCATTTTGCATAATAAAACTGCAGACCTCACAGCAGCAACCGAACAGCTTAGAGATGTATTCTCCTTGTGACAGTAAAGACACTGAAGGGCTGAAGTGTGTCCAGAGAAGGGCAATGAAGCTGGGGATGGGTCTTGAGGAGCAGCTGAGGGAACTGGGGTTGTTTAGTCTGGAGAGAAGGAGGCTCAGGGTGACCTTATTGGTCCCTACAACTCCCTGAAAGGAGGCTGTAGCCAGGTGGTGGTTGGTCTCTTCTTTCAGGTAACAAGTGACAGCACAAAAGGAAATGGCCTAAAGTTGCACCAGGGAGGCTTAGATTGGATATTAGGAAATGTTTTTTCACTGAAATTGTTGCCAAGTATTGGAACAGGCTGCCCAGGAAAGTGGTTGAGTCACCATCCCTGGAGGCATTTAAAAGATGTGTAGAGATATGGTGTTTAGGGACATGGTTTAGTGGAGAACTTGGCAGTGCTGGGTTAATGGTTGGACTTTATTATAGAGGTCTTTTCCAAACTAAATTATTCTGTTCTGTGATTCCTTGTAGAGCTCAGCAGGAGAGGTTCTGCTGGGAACATCATACAAACCACATCTGTCACTTCAGTATGGAAAATATGCCTGACCTGTGTAAACAGATTTTTATGCAAAAGCAGGTTTTCATGCTTGTGTGGAGTAATGTTTCTGGGTAGTTCAGCAGTAGTGCTAAAATACAACATCTAACTCCCAAGCTCTATCGGAAGGCATGTGAACTGTACTTGAACAGTCTGGAAAACCTTGCACACTAACAACTTACTAGTTTGAAGTGGTGTTGCCTAGCTTGGCTCTTCAGTGAATGGCAGTGCTGTAGAGATATTTGACCTGTTTTTCTTTCCTCTCAAAGTTCAGCAGTCAGGTTATTGCTACAATTTTTAAGAAAGGCACAAGTAATTACTGTAAACAAATCCCATCTGCAGAAATCAGAAAGTATACTTACTCTTCTGAATGTTGTCTGTCACTGACAGAAGATGATGGCATTAGAGCTAACCGTGGTGCCGCTAACAAGGGTCCTTCCTTCTTGCCTCACACAAGCATTTTATCGTAGAAGTGTTTCTCTGTAGCACTTCCAACTCCTGAAGCAACCAGTTTATGCATCTTGTCTGTTATGGAAAGGTTTTTATCATATATTTAGACTGTCATATTAACTGACTATTTTTCTGAGGCAGGAGCAGAGAGCAGATAATTAGTTTCATGCCAGCAGAATGGAAGTTCCTATCCTGAAGCTTTTCTGCGCAGCAGCTTCTTCAATTTGTGATCCAGAAAGATCTTGGTAGTGGGGAAAACTTCTCTGCTACTACCTGTGCTGTCCCAAAAGGCTATAACTGCCTGACAGTCCAGGAAAGTATTGTCCAGCACTTTCTTCCCAGGGCTAAACTCTTGATGGTTATGCCTACAAAACTAAGGGAAGCATTTAGTTTAAATGTAAGTAGAAAGATGAGAATTATTGTTAAATGCTGTAAAATACAATGCAAACAGAACTACAGAATGAAGTAATGAAACAATGAATCTTTCCCTTAGGGAGTTGGGAGGAAAAGTTTCTTTTTTCTGACTTTTAACAGGACTTTGATTTCTGTTTTGTACTTCCTTTTCTGATTCTTTCCCTCTTGGTCTAAATTCCTGGCTGGCACACTTTTTTCTTGGTTATCAGGGTTGGGTTATTTCACTCTGAATTTAAAACTTGTGTTTAATGTGTCTGTCTGGATCACTGTAGAATACACGAAGGTGGGTTTGGCACTTGAAGCAGTGAGTTTTATGCTAAGCCTGGGATCCTTATGATGTCGACAGCATCCTATTGAAGGGCTATTCAGAAGACTCTTTACTGGCTTGCTGAAGTAAGAGTTAAGATTTCTAAACGGTGTTTTTAAAAGTTGTCATCTGACTTGTATAAAGCTGAGTCTCTGAAACGACTTGTCTGTAGATCAGATGCATATGCTCTTAACGTTAAATAACTGTATGTGTTGGTAGGTGGACATCACTACTGCAGTGAGATAGAGGGAGGGTGAATAGTACCTCATGTCAATTAACTGAATAGTTAATTTATCTATTAACCAAACAGTTCTCTTCTGGTAGGGAAAATGTTTTTATTGTTGCCTCTTAATCTATAGACTAGAAGTCCAGGGATAACACATCCTCTATGATGTTAGGTAAACCCTTTCTTTTTGAACAGTACTGAAATAATGTTAGTAATAAATGTAGAAAGCTGCTCCTGCTTTCTCAAGCTACTTTGTATTTAATAAGAGTACCTGTTACTGTGTATGAACAAGGTGAAATTCCAGTCTTTTCTTCAATTTTGCTGTCTCTGACACTTCAGAGGAGTAATAGAGCAATAGGGGCAACTTCCTTTATTACTCTGTGCAGCTTTGAGGCCTATGGGGGCTGTGAATGCTATTACTCTGTATAGCTGATCAGGCCAGAACCCAACTCTGAACATCTCTCTGGAGACGGCAAGGTAGACCTGTAGAAGGAGATGTGTCAGTTCTGTCCCCAGACAGTGCTTCAAAAGCTTTGGCACTGGAGTGCTGATGATAGTACATGTAAAGCTGCATGAAGTGGGAGAAGCTCCAGATGCAACCATCTTTGGTTAAACATTGTCTTTGGATCATATAGGGGTAAGAATATAGTTAAGGAAAGTGAACCCTTGAGTGTTCTCAGTATCTCCTTTTTTAATATTCCTTCTGTGCAATGGAATTTCGGACTTGGCATTGATTTAGTATGCGTCTCCTGATGGGCAGCCAGCCCTTGATGTGTTTTGAACGAATGAGATCAGCTATTTCTAATATCTACTTCTTGGTTCTGCTGTTGGCAGCAGTTACACCAAACATAATGAAGGCTGGATGCCAGCTTCAATTTGAATGCCTCTTTCAGTATTTTTGAGGAATTGATTTAGGGACCAAAGTTGATAGAGCTATCGGGTTATAATGGGTGGCATTCTCCATCCTGGAAAATCTACAAGGACAAATAATATGTGATGGAAGAAGTGCCCTTGTATAGTTTTATTTCCATTGAAGCTCAACCCTGAAGATGTGGCTGCCAAACTGAGTTTGTAAACTATGTTCAATCATCATATCTCCCTACGAGATTATCTTCTAGCAGAATAGAGCAGTTCCAGAGGTGGTGGTGGTCTTCATACACTTGCTTTGGCTACAGTAATAGTGTCTAATACATATGGCTGTGACTGAAGGGTGATGGTGGTTGTGGTGTAGACTAGAAAGTGGGAAAGGGTATCTGAATTGAGGTAAACTCAGTTGTATGTCTTGCTGTGAGTACTTAGATAATGTGCCTTGTGTGCATGCCAAAGGGAATGGTATTTATGTAGGAGACAGTGTTCAGGAGATGATGAAGCCGTCTTTGGTAAGACTTGATATCCGCTTTTTGCAGTGGGCAGTCTCTGGCATGGCTATAAACTTTTGTTTTATTGGGAAAAAGGGGTTATGGGAGAAGAATATGTCATTTTTATCTTGCTAGTCTGGGGTATTTAGAAAGCTTATCAGCCAGCTTGGAGACTCCGCTTAGAGTAGGTGCCCACTCTTCAGCAATAACACTGTGCAAGTAAAGGGCAAAGTACTTTGAGTTGTTGAGAGAAAGACAGCGTGAGAAGGTGCTTAAGAGAAGGGGATCCAGATGAATTGATGTCAGGTGATGAGGACAGATTTTAAGGCCTTCGGGTTTAAAAGGAAGCCCTTTATACCTATCAGGCTACTGATGGAAAATCAGCAGAGAATTTGTACTTCAGTCAAACAGCTTATTCATTTAAGAATGCTTCAGCAAAACTTAGTTGTCATCAGACATGCTTGCAGTTTATGTGTAACCCCACAGAACATAGAAAAGACTCACGTGGAAAGCTTGTATCAAGGCTATTCCAATACTCCAAGCTCTTGCAAATGGGGAAGAAGGATTCCTAGGCTGACTGCATAGCCAGTCCTGCTAAAAGTAGTAAAGAAGGGAAAATAGGCTCAAGAAAGTATTATTTCACAGCCACTTTCTGTAAGTGGCTAGACTTCCCACTGAAGTCTACAATCCTGGAACTGACTTTTAGTGTTTTTTACAGTGGAGTGTAAGAAAGTATGTACTCCAGTCTCCATGATTCGAGAAAGCTGGGGCCAAGAGGGAAGAGTCTGTGCAATGCTTTGAAGCATTCAGTATGCTAACGTTTGGGAAGTGTGGGGATCACTCTTCATGGAAATCTTGCTTGAATTACTGTCCTTTGTTGAAGTATACACCTGGTATTACTTCAACCCTTCTGCTTTTCTGAGAGCTCCTTTTGAGAAAAACATATCCCATTACAATGGAATAGCTGGCTTCTCACCTAGTGACAGCACGAAGTTGTAATCCTGCTACATTTGCTAGTGGAGATCAACAGCTTCAACTATCATTATGGCAGACTAAAGCAGGGGATATAGTTACTGAGAGATTAACTTGGCATAAGGCATAGAGTAGGATGTTTTGAGTTTGCTTTTTGAGTTATGTTGAATAAGCACAGGACTCCTTAAACTGGAAACACTGGATCGTATTATTAAACAATACAATTTAGTGAAGACAAGATTCCACATTTTATATTAATGGAAGTTTTGCTGTTATTGTCTTGGGACGAGAAGTTCATTGCTTGACTGTTCAAACATTTGGATTTTCTATCTGGTTCAACATGTATAGTAGCAAAGGTAAAGAGAAGAAATAGTCCAAGTTAAACATACCTTCTCTTGTCAATGTGTTTGACAGATTAAATTTAATCTTAAATTTGTTCTAGGCTTACATGGTACCTTGGCTGCAGGAATACTTTGAGTAGGAGAGTGAGTTTTGACAGAAACTGAAGTAATTACTTCAAATAAATTAAATCATTCTCTACCTTAATACTGCCAGACTTACTAGAAAGATTTAAAAGTTGTGTGTTAGAAATGTGAGACTTAAGATGAAGTTCTGTTTTGTGTTTAAGTTTTGGTTTCCTCCTCTGTTCAGATGATTGGTGTACTGAACTTATGAGATGCTTAAATTTGTGACTTACAAAACTGAAGTTGGATTTTATGAAGGTGATATAGGCATGGGGATATAAAAATTGTGTGGGAGAAGGGTTTATTTTAAAATATGAAATGAATTTCTTGTCCCTGGTATCTCTGGCATTTTCTTTCCCACAAGTAAATGTAGTTAGGCACTTCCATAAACTTGCATGTCAAAAACAAAAAGAGAAAATTTTAAAAGTTCACTCCCTGACTGCAATGACTTTTTTTCTATGAATAATGAAATCCCAACAAGAAAAAAACCAGGGAGCTTCTCTGAGATGGAGTGCAATTCTAAGGGTTTCTCCCAAACCCTTGGTGAGCTTTTCTCCCAAACCTTTGGTGGGCACTTCAAGTACTCGATTAGGCAGCTTTTCTGGATCTAGTACCTCATCTTCTAAAAACAGAACACAGCTGCTGCATCATGTTTGGGGATCAGTTTGCAAAGAAAACGAAAGTATTATTTCCTAGCTAAAAGTGATTTAACAGATGCAGCGTAATCCTTAAGTGCTGCCCTTCATTGTAGTGGCTTACACAAAGCAAGGATTGAGGGAAGGAAAAATCAATGTAGAAAAATGAGGCTTCTAGCCTGTAAGAGCAAAAAACTGTCTTGAATTCAACTCATGCAAATAAATTTAGAGTTTGCTGGCTTTTGCAGAGTTTGCTCAACCTTTACCATCCTCAAGCACAGGCTCTGTGCTTTGAAACCATTCTTATTTGCACAGCTGGAGGCTTGGGGTTGAAACATAAGTGGTGCTTTAACTTAGGCTAGACTCTTCACTTTCCAGGAGGGGTAACTCAAGGAATAAAAGTATTACAATATGTTTCTTGTAAGTACCTTCTGCCTGGGGGAAGTGCCCTTCTGAAATTTGTTGGGAAAGCCTTGAGTCTTGGTATAAAACTGTGAGATGCTAAAAAACCCCACCCAAGGACTGAAACTTCTTAAGATGCGGGACTTTGAGAACCTTTGTCTTAAGTCATCCAGGTGCCAGTGAAGTACAAACTCGTGAGCATTTCCAAAAAGGTTGTATTAAAATAAATAAATGTCTTCCTTCCCCTTCCCCAAAACACAAATTTCCCAGGAAGCTCACTTCAAAAGTCGTTTTTCAATTGCTAGATTCTGAGGCTGTGTGGGCACTTTGAGGACAGAGGGTGGATAGCCTGGTCAGCTGTTGGGAGTTTGGTGGCTCTGGTTGATGTCTTTCTGCGTGTGTGAGAGTGCAAACTCTGAGGGAGTTTTTAAGACTATCAAATTTTCCTCTTTGTATTCGTAGAAGTGAGGCTTTTTGGGTCTCTGTCTCAGAAGAGAATCTCTGGCCCCTGTGAAACCTGCTAGGCTTATGGTTCCATGGCAGGAAACTTGGCTGAAGCCCAAAACCAGTGGTTGAAATTGAAGTCCTTGTGCCCTGTAGGCAACCTGCCATGGGGCTGAGGGTCTAGCCGTGATTAGAACTGGAACTTGGCTCCAGTTCTGCCTCGAGAATGGCTGGTTGCACCAGTTTGGAGCCTGAAACCAAGGCATAAAAATGTGAAACTGTTCTTTCCAACAGCAACAAAAATGTCGAGAAGTTTATAGTCTCCCTTAATGTGTAAAATGGTATGGTTTTCCTGGGGAATTCTCTCTGGGAAGGACTTGCTCTTTTGTACTTGAGTCAGTCCAGTCTGAGTATTTTGACTAACGAGTGGGTGATCTGTGCCATATGAATATACCTAGATGAATCACCTTTCCCAAGACGTGTTTTAAGGGTCTTCAAACTTGAAATCTGCCAAAACAGGAGTAAAGTATTGCACGCGCTGTTTTGTCTATCTCAGTTTTGTTAGGCAGCAGCGCTCTGCAGTACTAATCTGAAATGAAGCTGCTAAGTAGCAGAGCCACCTCTGTTTTGATCTGTAGTGAACTCTAGATTCGTTTCTCAATAGACTTCCACTTTCTCACGTTCGTGTCATTTGTGTCCTTTGCTCCCTCTTTTCCCTGAAGCCTTGCTGAGGCATGTTACTGTGGTACTACAATGCCTTGGCCATTTCTTGTTACTTCCATCACAAAAGGCTGTGCTGTTCTGTTTGTGCTTATAATGTACCCAGATGGTGAATAGAAAGAGTGACCACCAAGCTCATTTTCACTTGTGGGGTCAGACCTTTTTCTGCTAAATAACACAAGTGTTCCCAGCTGCTGTGCAGCTGCAGGGAGTCTGCTTTCCTTCACAGGCATTAAAAACCCTTTAATCAGTGTTTGTTGTTTGTCAGCAGTGGTGTTGAGGTGTGGAGAAAAAGAACAGATATGCTTTGTTGGCAAAGTTAACTTCATTCTGACCTCTTATCTTTCCTTTTTCTTTTCAAGTCTGAAGAAGTAGAAAGCAGTTTGGGAAGTGGTTTCTGCAAGCACCTGTGTAAATGTATTTGCTAAAGGAGGAGGTTTGTGTCCTTATACAGATAGAACGTTTGACATAAAAAGATGCTCTGAGAGCTGCATTGAACTGGAAACTCTTTAGGGCAGGGACTCAAACTGGCTGGAATAGGCACTGTGCAGACTCCCTTAGTGTAAATAAATGTTACATAAATACAAATACTGTTGCTTAATACTAGTGTTACTTATCTTAGTATTGAGTCTATAGTCAATGGATCCCATTTGCAGTCTGGTCAATTTTAACTTTTTCCTGTAAAATAGATTATTCTTTCTAGTTTTGGAAGGGGATTTGTTTGGTTGTTTTTGGTTTTTTTTTAGCTGGGGTTTTGTGTTTGTGGTGGTTTGTTTGTTTTCCTTTTAGTTCTACTTTTAATAGCTTTCTTCTCATGAAGGAAAAGGGAGGAGATAAAAGACTGATAAGCTGTCTCCAATCTCGTTTGCTTTGGATGTAGTCTGTTCTGAAACAAATGGGAACACAGAAATCAAGAAGAAGCTTTGAGAAATTTCAGAGCTAAGATAATTATTTTCCTCTTCTTTCTAGATGAAGCTTGGAAACCTGCTGGTGCAGCATGTGTTTGCAGGTTTGCTTTTTTCATGAGTCCAGGTTTGCTCGCATTGCGTGTCTGTGTGTAGAGCACCGAGCACTGCTCTGTGAGTAGTGATTTTGTTGTTTGCAAAGTCTGTCTGTGTGTGCATCCTGGAGCTGTTGGGACATCAGGCTTTGATTTGAGCTTCAAAAGTCATTGTAGGGCCTTTGGCATTAAAGGCAGAGTATTTACCTTGCTGCTTTTCCCCTGGAAAGAGCAGAGAATCACATTCATATCTTGGCTGTGTCTGGGGAGGGTGGGTGCCAGGCATTAGGGCACATTGCTCACAGCCCTCAGCCCAGCGCAGCAGTATGTCCAGCAGTGACCAGCTCCTCTTCTGGAGCAGGGCTTTGCCCTTGGGAAAGCAGTGCCTGCTTGCTCAAAGTAGAAATTATAAAATAAAAATAAAACTGACTGTATATGGATTGTGGTCCTAGCTGTTAGAATTACACAACTGAGTGGTCTTCCTATGGCAGATATGTTTTAGCATTCATCCATTCTTTTTCTTCATGCAGCTGAAGTTGCTTACAGAGGAGGTCATGCTCTTGGACCAGCAAAATGCTAAAGGAAGACTTTTTGTGCTGGGTGAGAGGAGATGTACACTCAAAACATTCAGTATATTAAATGTCTGTGGGTGGTCTGTGTTGACCATCACTTGTGTAGCTTGAATGCTTACCTGCTAGAAAGGGGACAAAGAACCACCATTTTATACCTGAATGCCGTCAGGGCTGCTGACCAAAGATATGGGCTGTGAGCTACAGTGGAGCAGGTACCCTACTCTTAGGAGGAGTTTCTGAAGCGCTTCGGATCTCCTGGAGATATTGCTGGCCTTTCTGGCAGCGTGGTTTGCTTGCGTGAGAAGAACTCTGATCAGACAGGTGTGATCCTGGATCCTTCTTGAATTTAATGCAGACTTACACAGTCACAATCTACCTGAACAAAACAAGCACCATCTTGTGCAACTATGTAAACCATAAACTTTTTTGGGCAAGGCAGGTGTGGCATCTTCAGTGTCTGGAAAGCACCGAACATGCTGTGTGGGCGCCCTACTGTAATCCAAATTACAAATGCTAAAAAGGCTTTTGATTTTTTTTTTCCTAATAACATGATTCTTGGCTTAATTTGGGTAGGCAAGAACTTCACAGACTGCATTGGGGTGCTCTGCATGTTTCCTCAGGCCCTCATAATTAATCAATGTCGAGTTGCTTCTCTGTCTGCAAGGAGCCACCTGAGGAAAGCTCTTCCACCGCCTTAGGTTTAACTTGTTTGGCAGCCCTGAGAATAACTTTCTATTCTTTAGAATGAAGAAGGGGCATTCTTGATGTATAAGTCCCCTCTATACTAAGTATTTTGGTACAGGCTGCAGAAGGCTTAAGTGAGTTTTCATGATACAAGATTTCTTTCAATAAGTTGGTAATAATGTTTGATGCTGAAAACCAGTATTCCAGATTTTCTTGTTGAACCTCTGGCTAACTCATACCTGTGGAACTCAGCTTCGGATAAGGAATTTGCAAAAAGTTTCATGCCAGTAGCTCAAGTCTCCAGTTGTGATAATAAGGAGATGTGTCTTCCTTCTAAACCAGAATGGCTCCTGTGTTGAACTGAATACTTAGTTGCTGCATGTGCACCATACTGTCCTATCAGGCAGCTCTGCTTTGAAAGTCTGTTTATACATACAGAAACCTGAAAAGCCTTGTGAGTCTTTGTGTCTGACATCACATGGTGGGAGGAGGCTTCAGCATCTTCAGTCTATTGCTTTTTGCTGAATGTTTACAGTCACTACTGATATTTGCACCTTGGGGGCAACAGTACTGTAGCCAGAGCAATTCCAAGTTAAGTTGTGATAGTCCAGCCATGGAAAAGAAAAAAAATCTGGGCCAGCTTTACAGTGTTTTTATAGTCTAGTCCAGGTCTCTATAAACAATTTAAAATTGCCTTCAGGTTTAAATTTTCCAATTTCCCATTTGGAGCAGGTGTTGCCAGGTTATAGAATGTGTTGCAGAAAAGGAACAAAAACATTTCAAAAACACTGTGCTGTAACAAATATGTCAAGTCTGTGACAGATGAGATTTTAAAATATGTTTGCCCCACCAAAAGTAAAACGAATGCAAACCTTGCTTACTTTTTCCAGCTGTCATGTTTAAATAGGGGGTTTAGTAACGCATTAGTCTTCAAAAGATCCAGCAGTACAGTATGAAAATATGAAACTTCTCAATTGTTTTTCATTTAACTGGGGAGAAAAGATTTTTTTGTAATGAAGAAACCTACCAGCGACCAAATTTCAGAGATGCATGTTCTCGGAGTGGTTAAAACCAACCCAAACTAGGCTTCAGGCAATGTTTTTTCAACAGCTTTAACCTCAAAGCATAGAGTAGACAGCTTTGTAGGAAACTGTAACACCAAGGTGATTATGGCAGTGACTCACACTTCCCTGTAAGGCATCCAGCTATCAACACACTTGGAGAGCTGTGGCTTTGTGCATGCAGGCAGGGTGTCAGTCAGTGCCCATTTGCCAGCCAGCTCTGAACTGCTGAGCTCAGAACTGCTTTGACAGCGGGCTGGGATATCAGTGTGTTAGAGAGCAGCTCTGGTGCCCCCAGGCTTGCAAGAGGCTGTAGAAATGGGAGGTAGGGACGGGGAAATGCAAGGCAGGTTTGACTTGCCTTTTCTTTGCTTAATCCTCATGGAACTTGTTTGAAGAGTCCTCTGAAGTCTTCCTGTGAGCAGGTGATTGGGTTTGGGTAATAATTAAAGGTCTGACGAACCACTAAGTGGGGTAGTATGGAAAGAGAAAAAGGCTGCTACTATCATGACTTGCCAAAAATTTCTGCAAGTGGTTATGGAAAGATGACCATCAGTTTGGATCCTCAGGAAAACAATATGAAATTGGGAAAGAGATGTGGGTGTCCCTATAGGCAGTTCAGAGTAGAGTTGAGGGTACAGAAGTAAACTACTTCCAGCTGTTGGGATTTGCAGAGAACAAGCACACAAAAGATGGGGACTCATGTGCGTTGTGGGTTTCCCCATCACCAAAAATAAGGCAGAAAGTCAAGGGAAACAGTATTGATCATGATATGGAGAGAAGTGATCTGGGTGAGAAGTTGGAAGGTTGGGATTATTCAAACTACGGAAGACTGGCAAGGAATGCCGCATTTGTACAAAATGGGTTGCATCATAATGGAATGCTCAGGAAGAAGAGGTATGCAGAAAGATGATATAAATTCAGGAAAGGAAATAGATTTTTACATAATGTGCAATTAGATTGTGGGATGCATGGAGTGCAGTTGCCAGCTGTACTGGGTGTCATCAGGAAGGAACAAAAGGTGACTTAGGGAGTGTGCAGGTATGCTCTAGCAGGTGGTTTTCACAGATGATAAACAATGCTTTCAAAAACATCACTGGTGATATAAAACTGGTCACATGCATAGTTCAACTACCAAGGCCAATCTTGATAGTTTATTTGTATTCCTCTGTCTTTGGTGATAAATTTTTTGTGTCTCTGACTAAAATTGTCTAGTACCAGATACTGTTTGTGGCACAGCACTGGGCAAGCTAGGCTGTTGTGACTCAGTATTGCCCTTCCCGTGTGGGTTGTGTTTGGCTTTGCACATCTTACTTTTTTAGAGGTGAGGCAGAGTGAGTAATGTTTCCATTTTATTAAAGAGAATTGAATAGACCGTTAATATTTTTTAAAGATGTACGTGTTTCATTTAAAGTTTCCTTCAGGCAAAGTCAGCTTTGTTAGGCAGCTTAAAATGCATTATAGTCATATTGTTATTGTCATAAAGAAAAAAATACACCATGCTCAGTTTTGGGAAACCAAACAAAACCACTGTTTTTTTTTTCTCCCTCCTTTTTTCGCTTCCTTCAGTTTTTAATAAGTGACCGTGACAGAGACCCGCAGTGTAACCTGCATTGCTCCAGGTCCCAGTCCAAACCCCTGTGTGCCTCTGACGGCAGAACGTACGAGTCCATGTGCGACTACCAGAGAGCCAAGTGCCGTGAGCCGAGTCTGAGCGTGACACATCGTGGCCGGTGCAAAGGTAGGTGAATTCCAAATGCCTCTGAGAGGAGAAATGGGAGGCCTACCTTGTAAGAAACTGAATTCTTAGACCTTTGAGTTTAGTACCATGTTTTGAGAGTAATCTGATTTAGAATTGTTCATTCCCGCAAGCATGAGTGTCTGAGTCTCAGTCTAGGCAGTAGAGTATGAGCTGACTGAATTATCAATGAAAGAAGGCAAAGGAGCCACAGACATCACTGGAAAAGGGCTGAAATATATTTCTGCAGACAGGAACAGCTGGCCCCATGGAAGTACAAAACCAAATCCTGAAAGCAGACTTCTTCCTTGTTACCTGTGCTGATGAGGAATCAGGACACCTCTAACCCTTTGACTGACAGGAATTTGGAGTGGGGAAGAATACGATGCACAGTAGATGTCTAGTCCCTTTTCAGACATACACAGCCTTTCTGTGCTGAGCTAATTAAGAAGACAGTGCATGCAAGGCTTTACATGGCTTTTTTTTTTCCCATTTGCTGTTACACACCTACTTAGAAGTGTGAATACTGTCCCTCATTCAGCTCTTTGGCATAGTCTAAAGATGAAGTTGAAACTTTTTTAAAGGGTTATTAGTGTCTTGTCACACAAACGATTTGCATTTGCAATGAAGTGAAAAATAAAGTGGAGTCCATTTTCTGAGAGCACAATTGGCTCAGAGGGCAGATGGCACAGGTGTTTTTTGGCAGTGGATTAATGTGACAGGAGAAACTCATTAAAATCCATGTGACAGATTAAAAAGAATTCATTTAAGCCTGGAATTTGTTTATAGAGGCTTTTTTTACTATTGTAAAAACATACCTTTGTTAGAATTACTTGATATAAAATGGAATTCTCTTTTCAGTGTATTGACAGACTTTATAGTTTAGGTGAATTATGAGCCTGACTCAAATATTGGTCTCTTTTAAACAGTTTCTCATTGGAAAAAACTTACTTGTATGATTTTTTTGTTTGTTTGTTTGTTTTTCACCACTGCCGGGTTGGTTTATGGCGGCTTCTCCCATAGCATGGATTGAGGCCTTTGAATCAGGCTTCTTTCTAAATACCAGCAACCCAGAACCTTTCTTCACACATCTTAAGAAGCACTTGAATTGTTCTTGCAAGTGATGCATTTTTGATTATCACAATAAGAAACAGTAAGGTGAGAGTCCTGTTTTTGCTTTCATTCCTTGAGCAGAGTGTTTTAGATAAGCAACTCCATAGCTGATATTGGCATATAAACTGGCACTGTCCAGTTGCTTAAAACATGAGATCTGAAATGCAGTACATTCATACACTAAACTGTCTGTGGAAGTAGACAAAATTTTTTCCCAACTACATGACCTACTGCATATTGTGATTCCAGAGTCTCAAAGAAGTAACTGAGACTTTTTTTTGTCTTGGGTACAGGTAAAGTATACTTTCTTTCTGCTCTCTGATGCATCTGTAATGTTTAGTTGAAGTTAACTTGCATTCTCCTTTCCTTTTTCCTCTCACCCTGTTGTACTATACAGTACCTAACAACCTGGGAGTGTTTATCAACTCCAAGTCTTGCTTCTAACCCACTGACACTCCTGCCAATCCCTGTGAAGTAGGAATATTCTTTCAACTATCACATGCAAATTTAACCTAGCTGGTAATTTCCACATATGCAGCTCTTGAAAGGTATTTTGTTTTTCTAGCTGCATTAGGAACATGACCTCTAGTGCATAAAGATCATGGTTGTTGGCAAATCCGGGCAGTTGTGAAACAGCTGTGCTGAACTACAGGCTGTTGGCTGGGTCTGTATTGTGTACTTGCAAAAAAGGAAGGCATTTCCAACAATGTTCGAGCTCCCTGTACTGCAGCAGGACATTGGGTGTACCCTAAACAGCCTTCACTCCTCCTGCGTGACACATGCTCTACAGGAGAGCTCCCATGGGAGCTGTAGGGGATCCCAGGGGTCATTGAGCTCAGTCGCATACAGTTGTGATAGATACTGTACCCAAGAACTTATCCTTATGAAATGAGAAGTTTTAACTTGCCCTTCACTCTCTGAAGGGGGAAAAACAGCAGGCGACTAAAATAAGTAGAAGAGAAAGTATACTGTGGACAGCAAGGCATGGTTCTGCATCCCAGGTTATCATAGGCTTCCAGTGTATATGCTGATGACTTGAACTATGCTTGTGCCAAGGAAAACAGAATGGTTTCCATAGTGAGAACAGAACCTTTTTGATTCAAGTTAATGCTCTGTTCTCTCTCAAGAATCTAAGGACCTTTAAAGATGAAATCTTGCCAGCCCTTTGGGAGCTATAACCCTTATTCAGCTCTCATTTGTTGCTAGCTTCCTCACGTGCTTTTCAATGAAATTCCTTCAGTGCTAAATTATCTGAACTCCCTCCAAACCCTTACGCATCACAAAGGGTTAAAAGTCAAGAGCAGCTTAAAATGATCGAATTATGGCATCCCTGACAAATGGAGTCTCACTGATGAGATTCTAGAGAATAGTTCCAGATGCTATAGCTGTGTCTAAATTACACAGCAAAGCAATGCTACCTGGATCTTTTCTCAGGAGGTGTTATAATATCTGATGTTAAATAAGAGTTATATGTCAAAACTTTGCGAGGGTGAAGGACAAATACTTGTTAATCTTGACAGCTTGCCAAGAGTCATTTATGCAGTGATTGTTTTACTGGTATGTGTCTGTGGCTTAGAACACATTTAAGTTCTGTGTTAAGTGGTTGATTTCTAGGAGCTTCTTTGGCGTATTTAATTACTATGTGGGAGTGTTCTAAAAGTTCTCTTTAGATTTATTAATTGGATTAATAAGTCTGCTGGTACAGAGTTTGTTCTTATCACAAGTCACTGTGTAGAGTGAACCTATCTGTAAGTTACTGGTGGAGATTGGAACAGGGCCTTCAGCCTTTCTCCTGGGACACAGTAAGTGAACACAGCTTTTGGCTAATATGCTAGAAAGGCAGGTCTTCTGACTGATGGGTTATTTGAAGATAATCTTCTCTACCTACTATTTTCGTTGGACAGGAGATGTTTTGAAAACACTGTCTGCTCACTAGATCCATGTGTTTTGTCTTCGAATTTGCTTTATTCTCCCTTGATTGTGAATAAGAATGTCTTTCCTTGGCAGCAGTTAGTAAAATCTAAAATGTCTCTTTCAATCACTTTGCAAATTTAGGCATGTTCTGAATAAATTAGGGAACTCAGGAGTAGAAATGCAATGTGGATATCAAGAAAGGAACAAAATGAATTGATGTGAAAGGAAGACAAGGTGATCAGGAGTAGTAAGTGTGGATGGGGATGTCATGCTTAACCAACCAGATTGCCTTCTACAGTGGGACAACTGGCTGGATAGATGAGGGAAGAGTAGTGGGTATTGTCCACCTGGACCTCAGGAAGGCTTTTGACACCCTCTCTCATGATATCCTTACAGAAAAGCTCAGGGAGTGCAGACTGGGCATGTGGACAGTGAAGTGGTTTGAAAGCTCTGTGAACGCCAGGTCTCAGGGGATTGGGATCAGTGGCACAGGTGTGGTCGGAGGCCTGTCACTAGTGGTGTCCCCCAAGGTTCAATATTGGGTCCATTATCATTTAACTTGTTCATCAGTGGCTTGGATAAAGGGACAGATGCCTCTTCAGCAAGTTTGTGGATGATTCAGTGCTGGGAGGGCTGTGGAACTCTTCAGAGAGGTCTCAGGGCTGGAGGGATGAGGAGAGTGGAACCTTATTGCAATTCAAGAGAGTATGGGGTCCTGCCCCTGGGAAGGAATAACCTCATGCACCAGTACAGGTTGGGGGCAGACCTGCTGGAAAGCAGCTCTGTAGAGAAGGACCTAGGGGTCCTGGTGGACAACAAGATGTCCACGAACCAGCAGTGCTCTTGTAGCCAAGAAGGCCAATGGGATCCTAGGGTGTATCAGAAAGAGCACTGCCAGCAGGTCAAGGGAGATGATTCTGCCCCTCTGCTCAGCCCTGGTGAGGCCACATCTAGAGTGCTGTGTCCGCTTCTGGGCTCCTCAGTACCAGAGAGACATGGAGATTCTGGAGAGGGTCCAGCAGAGGGTGGCAAAGATAATGAGGGGACTGAAGCACCTCACTTGTGAGGAAACACTGAGGGACTGAGCCTTTTTGGCCTGAAGAAGATATGACTGAGAGGGGATCTCATCAGTGTATATAAGTATTTTGAAAGGAGAGTCAGCATGCAGAAACTGGAACACAGGTAGTTCCACCTGAACATGAGGAAGAACATTTTTACTGTGAGGGTAACTGAACACTGGAACAGCTGCCCAAAGAGGTTGTACAGTCTCGTCCCCTGGAGCTATCTCTAGCTGTCTCTACTCAGTCCTCAGTAGCATGCTCCAAGAGACCCTGTGTTAGCAGGAAGTTTGGACAAGATGACCTCCAGTGGTCACTACCAACGTGAACCATTCTCTGTGGGTGAACAAGTTTGAGATTCCAGGTGTAGGACTTGACCCAAATGAAGTGGAAAACAGTGAGGAGAGTGAGTAATGATTGATATCCTGTACAATAGATAGGCATGTTTTTGTAGTTTGCTGAAATCCATTTTTGCCTCTTTTATGCAAATAGACAGATAACTGAGTAGATGGGTATGAACGTGCCGACTTTAGTGTAGCTGAACTGCTTCATGTCTGATGGAGACCTGGCCTGTATAAGACAGTTACCTAATGGAACTGAAAATAGTTAAAAAGCTGCTTGGATCTTTTTACTATTCGAACTTTGGATACAAACATAGGAGAATTAAAATTAAGTAGCTTTAATAGATTTTGGTGGTTGCATTGTATTGATTTGCTGCTACTGTTATGTGAATCCTGGAGGTGTTTTACTTTGTGTTTTTAGGAGAGCTTGGGTCTTTATACCATGATGTTGTGTGGTGTCAATACTGCCTCTGCCTGTTGAAGAGAGGATACTGGAATTCTTGGAGCCTATTCAGGAGTGCAGTGTGTATCTTATGAGGGGACACGGTGGTCTTGTTTGAATAAACTATTCATGGATAAGATCAGCCATGGTAACTAGCCAATGTCATTGCAAAATCCAGAATTATGTGCACCTGCATTGTGCTGATTAGGCCAGGGATGTCAAAAATATCACTTGTAGTTAACAATCTCCTGTTTGCCAGCTGCCAGCTTGAGAATTAATTTTCTTTAAAAGGCAGCTTTCTGAGCTACAGTAAATCTGTCCCAAGTTTGAAGATATTTAAAGTAAAATTCAGCAGGTCTGCTTTCAAAAGCAGTTATGCTGTTTTGGTTTTTCACCTAATGTAATGGAGGGAAAAGTGTCCAATTTAGTCTGCTTGAACCATGAAACTGGAATGCATTAATGCCATTCTGGTTTATAAACATGGTGTTTGATATTCCAGATAACATTTCTAAAAACAGCCAAGAAAGTGCTGAAACACTTGGGTAAGCAGTCAAAATGCAGAATAAGGTATATGAACATACAATCATAAGATCAGGCTTTAGTAAAATTTGTAATGCATCTTATTTGGGGTGAGCTATTTGACAGTTACTTTTTAAACACTCGGCACTTATGTAATACTTTACATTTTCTAATTAACAAAGCAAAAATAGCAAGGTGAAGTCATCCCCCTGAAATCACATGTTGATGCAAACATTATAAAAATACCAGTCTGTGGAGTGAGGAAGAGAAGGATTGACAGTCCTTTTAAAAACAAACTGGTAAATGTTGATCTTAAAGGCACTGTTTTTACTGGAACTGATCTGTGGAAGACTGACAAAAAAGATAGCAATATGCACGCACCTCTCCACCCAGCGTGGTATAAAGGTGTTCCAAATCAAGACTGTAAAAGGACTGGCTTGCCCTTTGGAAATCAGTGAGGGAGGATGGGAGAAGTAATCAGTCCTAAGTGTTCATGAACAGGAGAAAAACTCTGTCTTCTCTGTACTTCAGCAGCAATTTGGGAAGAGTCACCACTTGAGCCAACGACTGAAGTGCAGAAGATGCTGCAACAACGATGAGCTCTTCAACACTGTGGTGTAGTGGTGGTGTGCTCTCAAGTGTGCTCTGCTGGGTGGGAGTAGAGAGTTCAATCTATAAAGGCCGGTTAAAATTGCCGGGAGAGACATGGCAACCTTAGCAGTAATATGTTTATATTATCTTCTTAAAGTAAGGGCTTGATCTTGTGCATGTTTCTTTGTTCATTAGACAAATTGGACAAAGAAATGGGTTAGTTTCCCTTCTGCCTGGACTTCTAATGTATTTGTACTGCAGGGGATATCACAGAATGTTTGTTTCTACCAGCTCAGCGCTGATGCATCCAGTTTCAGTCATGTAGTTGTGAATGTGCCAGCACTAAAGCAGATGCTATGTGGAAGTGCTTTATGCTTCTGTTTTATGTTCATGAGAGGAACCAGAAATGCCTGTCTGCAGTCTTGTATCCTCATATATAGAGACTAGAAAACACTTTCATTTAGGAACTTGTGGTTTGATTGTCATATAAGAAATTCACACCTGTTTTTTTCCTTGCAAGTGCACATCTCCAGAATCTCTGCTGGTTTTGGTTTTTTTGTGGGGTGTTTTTGTTGTTGTTTTGGTTTTTTTTGGTTTTTTTTTTTGTTTTTGCTACTTAGTTGTTTCCTGTGAAACAGAAGTTGAAAGTATTTTCAGTCAGGCAGATATGAAACAAAGTGCAGGCACACCATCTGGTTTTGTAGTAATGTCCTCTGTCATGCCAAGCAAGATTAGATTCTTAAGCTTGAACAGGAGATCTGCAGGTGATAGGTGTTCCAGTTAAGAGCATTGCAAGTGCTTCCTTTTCAGCTGAAAGAGTGAGCACATGTTTGGAAGGATCAGTTGGCAGGACTATCCTCCACTGGAGATGTGTAAACAAGGTCTGATTGTCTGGTCACATTGGCAAGGAGGCAAAAAGGAAATTCCATGTCAAAGCTTATGGATAACTAGAAAAAAATACAGTGTAAATTTTATTCAAGTCTTTTTTATTCTGTAAGAATTTCACTCTTTATACAGGTGCATAATGGGCCCAGCTGAGATCAAAGTTCCATGTGCTTTGGTATTGCACAAACACCCAACAAACAAATTAGTCTAAAGATAAATGACATAGGCTCAGAAGTGACATAAGGTCACACGGGGGTGAGGTGACCAACTTGTAGTCACTCAGTGGTCATTGGCAGAATTGATACAGGTACTGTTGCTTTCTAATACAGTGCCTAAGCAGCTGGCATCTTTACTGTTTACTATTGCTATGAATCATTCTTTTTCCAGAGAGAACAGTTTGATTTTCATAATTTCAGAAGCCTTGTGAAATCCTTCTTGGGAAGTAATGTGATATGTTTAAAATGAAACTGTGTTGACAAAAACTTATACATCTGATGACTCGAGAGATTAAATAAAGTACTTGGCCTGAAAGCTTTGGTCTGTCTTTCTCAAAACTGTTGACAGCATTGTCATTGATTTCTGTGTCTAGAGATGCCTGGATGGAAGTTACTTCTTTTGCCACACAATGCGAGCTCAATTGCTCTAAGAACCCACACTGACTTTCTAATTTGATGCTGGTATTAGTAATTCTGTTGTCAAAGTTCATGTGATCTGTGAAACAGAATGTGATCTTCAGGGATCCAGTGGAATTTTTTTGTTAACCAATATAATTTCCATGCCTGGTACAATGAGGATTGAAACTTGTTCACTCTGTATGGTGCTGCTAAAAGATTTTGAAGCTTCTGCACTGAAAATCTTTAGTCAGTGGATTCATGGGAGAAGAAAGAAGGTGCTAATTCTGGTGTCAGAGTGCCATGGAAAGATGTTTGCTGTTTTCCTTCTCTTTCTAGGCTGAACAGCAGTATTGTTAGACCCGATGTTTTAAAATGTAAACACTGAGTCAATCTGGATCTCTGCAGGGCAGAACTTCCCTCTTTTTACTCATCAGTCATTAGCATTAGACTTATCTGGGTATACTCTATAACAGTGAGCTTGACCTGGAAGGGGTGAAGGTCATGCTACATTTTGCCATCATCTGAAGTAAGAACTGATATCTTAACCCCTTCAAACTCTGCTTGCAGAGCAGGTTTTTTTCTTGTCTCCAGAGTGAGTAACTGATATGAAAAAGTTGTCATGCACACCTGGCTGTAAGCACTGGGACTAGAGGTAAAAGCTGAGTTTCAGGAAAGCACAGGAAGTAGCGTATCTGCCTCATCTGAACTACACAAAAGTGGAAGTTCATATGGATGACTGGATATTTTAGTATCTTCCTGGGAGAGTTGCTCAGAGAAAGAGAGGGTCATCACTTCTTTTCCACATTGCTCACTGCTTGGCCTGAATTATTTGGTGATACTCAGCCATCCAGTTTCAGGCTGTTAATGTTAATTGGCCTTTCATTTTGTGGACATTGTACTCCAGTGCTGGTTGAAAGAAGCTTCCAGATTCCTTAGATGACCATAAACACTATTGACTAGGAAATTAGGCAGCTCTTAATTAACTGGCTTGTAGTTTCATTGTCTGGGTTCATATTTGTCTTTAGGATCATAAGTGCTAACTCCATATCTACCTTGTGAATGTGCAGGTAATGGTCTTTTATGCTTTTTATTTATTTGTTTTGGAGGTTTTTCCCTTGCAGCTGTGTGGGTCATCTGGTCGCTTTTGGAGAGGCCAAATTACAATGTAAGTGAGTTTTGCTTTTCTCTTTGTAGATGCTGGCCAGAGCAAGTGTCGATTAGAGAGAGCTCAAGCACTGGAACAGGCAAAGAAGCCTCAGGAAGCAGTCTTCATCCCAGAATGCAACGAGGATGGATCTTTCATGCAGGTAAAATTTCTATTTGCTTCATTCAGCCAGGCTTCGGGTGTCTGTGGGAGATTCAGTGTTAAGGCGTGAGCCAAGTGATGATAGCAGAGTGGGTGCACACTGACTCAGTTACTTAGGTAAAAATTTGAAAACTGGAAACTTCTTTAACCAAGTGGAAGTTTTGATTCAGTCACAATACCTTAAAAGACATACACAAATGCAATAGCATCCAGCTCCAGTGTAGTACAGGAACAAATGGCATTAATCTTCAGCATTGCATAGAAAGAAAAACAGTTGCAGGGGAGGTCAATTTTTCCATGAAGAGGGGCTGTAAAAAGAGCTGTGGCTTAAAAAGAGCAGGGTGGATGCAGCTGATTCTGCTATTACCTCTGCTTCATCTATCCCAGGGAAAAAAGCAGTCTATGCAGCCTGTTCCTTCTGCTGGGTACTTCTTGTACTATGTGTCCTGTAGTGATTTGGAGGACTGGCAAAGAGGAGATGAGACTGCTTTGTTTGGGTTTTTGATTCCTCACTGCTGAGTTGCTGAAGTTTGCCAAAGCAGGGTAGAAATGAAGAGCAATACCTCGTTCTGTTACCATGAGCATATTGAGCAGTGTCCTAGTGCTGACTGAGCTGGCTGTTAAAAATGGGTCATGCACAGTTTCCTGATACAGTTTCATGCTGTCTGCTCAGTTTTGGCCTTTTAAAAGGCCAAAAACCTGCAACCCTGTGACCTCTACTTTGTTGATTTAGGTAAATCACAGAATGTTTTTTGCCTAACTTTCCATACATCTAATACTGCTCTAGATACCTTCTTTCTTGGAGAAATTTTAGCATACATTGGTTGTTTGCAAGGTCTTCTGAAGGTAAAAGAAATTCCAAAACAGAATCAATATTGGCTTAAAAAAGATGAGAAAGGCAGAAAACTTTGGATTTGGTTCAAACATTTTGTGATGCCTGTGGGGATAGGAGAGGAAAGATTTTTTTTTGTGATAACCCACCAAAAATTTTATTCCCCTCCTCAGCCTTACCCTCCCATTATCTGGTGTGTGGGAGTGTTTTTGTTTTGTTTTTGTGTTTTGACAATGAAGTGGAAAAAGTTGTATTCATCCTGCAAACTCTGCATGCTTCTTTAGAGCAGCATTCTGTTTCTGTACTGTGTGGACCATCATGAGAAGGTTGGGATAAGAGAAGATGGCTGCAGTTTCTTGCAGTTTAACTGCACTTTCAATTGTTGAAATCTGATTTTGTGTAGAGCTTCTCAGATTGTGTTGGCACTGGAGGCTAATGTTTATAAAAGCTAGCACAGTGGGCCAACATGGAACAAAGTGTTCCATGTTAAACTTCATAGTTCAATAAAAAAGGGGTAAGGAAAGCAAACTTTGAAATGTCTATCACCTGCCCATCAACCTCTTGGAGAGGGAAGTAGGTGAAAATTTTATCCTTATAAGCTGGACTGATAGTATAGTTGATAAATCTTTGTTTCAGACAGGTTTATTTTGAAGGTTGGTACCAGTGTCTGGATTGTGGAGAAGTTGCTGGACTTTTCCTTGGCACATTCCTTAGCCAGTGTTGGTTGCCAGTTGAGGGGCAGCATGAAACTGCTTACAAAAATTGTGTTGTGTCAGTTGGCAGCCAAGTGATATTTCACATTCTTCCTCCATTCAGTTCTATCTGTGAGCACTAAAGTGCTTTTGTTTTACCTGGCATGATGAAGGAAGCCTCTGATCTCTTTGTATCTGGAATTAACTGAAATTCATATAATTCCTTGGTTCATAAAAATACCCTGCGTTCCACATACCTCACGAACCAGCTTCATCAGTTAGATTGCAGCATTTAAAGTAATTGTCCCTGCATAAGATGTAAGTGAAAAATAACGTCCAAGAAAGCTAACAAGTTTCAACCTGCTTTTGAGACAAATATTTCCTTTAGCTTCTGGTCAAAATTAAATTTTGATTTTAAAAAAGATGTATAAAGACTAGAATTTTGGTGAACAGTCTAAACAGTTTTGCTTCCAGCAACTCATGAATAGATCTCATCTGGTAGAGCTATTTTTGATACTGCATCTCTTGTGCAGAGAATTGAAGCTCCTGGGTTCTGCTCTACAGGGAGGCTGTGTTCTTGTGAAGTCCCTGAGGCCTTGCTGAAGTCAGCTCTGGACTGTTGTTAGTTTATTCTGGTTCAATACCCAGTGCTGCTCCATCTAGACTCCAAAATATCTGTTGGGAAGTCTACAACAGAACAGCAATCTCAATGAAGTTTCTAGGGAAAAAACCCACTGTGCTCTTCAACATGGAATCCCCATCCCAACCAGAGTCTAAGCAGATGCACATGTTTCAGGGTATGTAAAGTTAGCTGGGGAGACTTTTTCAACAACTTCCCTCTTTCTGTGTAACTGTTATTGAAAGGGAGTTTTATGTAGAAGAAAAATTCTGATCATAGAAGAAAGATGCATGCATGTATTTAGAATATCAAATGTTTCAATTATTACAGCACTCATTCAAGACGTAGATGATTTGCTTTCAAGTCATGTTGCTGAGCCTGCTGAACACAGTAGGTATTTGGGCCCACATTGTTGTCCTTGCCATCAGACTTCAAAAGAGTCTGATTTTTAATTTAACTAATTAATTAATTGTTGGAAATTCTTGAAATTTTTGTAGGACTGAAAAATAAGAGCAGTACAGATGTGGGAGAATAGGGTAGTAGTAACTATGTTCAGAGAACCTGCTTGGCCTTAACAAGATTGAACTGTTGCTTTTGTAGTTCATCGTAATTATCTTGATTAGAAACTAAATTGCAATCACTCTGGGTAAACACTGAAGGTGGGGCTGTTCCTCTGAAAGCTCCTCAAGTTTGCCCTTTCCAGCTCCTGGAGTTGTAGCCAGTTCAATACTGAATTTGGGGCTGGATGCCTTGCAGACTGGGTGGGGCTGAAGATTGCTGATGCGAACACAGCTCCTCTGCCGCTCTGTGAGCGGGAGCATGTGCCATGGAGGAAGGCCATGCTCACTTACTTCCTCCTGCTTCCCTGCAGGGTTGGATCTACCACAGTTAGATGTGGCAAGAAGGGTGAAAGGGAGAAGAGCCTAAAGGCAAAGGCCTTAGTTTGGCTAGCATTTAAACCCTTTTGTAGAGAGACATCATGCATGTCTTAAAACACTTGTATGATCTGTCTGGTTTTCATTGCCTGTGAAATTTAGACTGAAATCAGTGTTGCCACCAATTCTGTTGCTCAGCTGATCAGTTTTCCAGTTTTCTTATGCATGACTAGGTATAATGGGGTTTGCTTACTGTATCAAGAGGAGCTGGCACTTGTCAATTCACTGGCTGTCATAGCTGTTTCTATGCAACATGTGTGCTGCTTCCCTTATTGTTGAGTATGTGTACTGCAAAGATCTTATCAAATCCCCTTTTAGTGCTACTTAACGCATCTACAAATGTGACATGGATTTGGAGGGTGCAGAAGTGGTGCCACTTGCAGGCATGAAGGGATGACTGTAAATGGGGAAGCAGACCTAATTAATTCCTCTGGAATTGCTATGTCTTTATATTTCAGTCTGTGTGAGGAATATTACTTCCTATAACAAAATCTCTCTACACTTAGCCCACAGTAATATAAGCAGGCAGATAAAATTTGAGTTATTCACAACATAAGAATGTTTGTTAGATATGTTTGTTAGAATGTTTGTTAGTAATTTGATTAATTGTAGAAAACTGAGGTCACGTACTCTTATGCAGAATTAACCCTGACTAAAACCAGTTTGTGTTCCCAAGACTTTTCCCTTTTTGCTGGTATGCTGTATTTTCCATAAATGCCATTCCTTTTCCATGCTGCACTTAACCTCCTGCAATCTGTTCTTCATAAACAACAGGCACTAGTGGGTAATCTGCACACTTTCTTTTGCTGCCTAGTGCCATTGGGCTTGTTGCCATGGGCTGAGGGAGACTTGCATTCTTCATAGTTTTTCCCCAGGCAGTTTTTCAGTAGATAGGTTGCTGAGATTTTAAATGGGATCTGTTACAGACAGATTAATATGAACATGAATAATGTTAATCCTACCTTGGGGGTGTAGTTTTGTGAGACTTTGTGATATGACTTGTGGTTTGCTGTCACCTTCCACTGTCTAGTTGTGGTTTCTTTTCTTCACAAGTCTGCATAAAACTGACTGAGGGCAAATCACCTTGGAGAGTTTCTTTGAGTTTAGGGTTCTTAAAATCTGGCTCCGGGTGCAGTTATGATGCAGCACTGAGATTTCTCTTAAAGTGAGTGCATCAGTCAAACCTGTGGTCTTATGACAGGATCAGTGAGGGGCTGACTATCAGAGCAGTTCTGCATTATCAGATAGCTTCCAGAGCATTACCACATCTTGTAATATAAATCTGCTTGGAAAGAGTGATCTATATTATGGTCCATACCACTAGTTTTACTTCGCACTATGGTAATGCACATAAAATTCTGTTTTCTCCCAAGTTCCCCAAACAGCCCTTTCTAAAGATGTGGGGAACTCTTTCAGCCTTCAGGGTGACTTCATGATCCATGTCTGCTCCTCTGTATTGGTTAGTGTAGCATGATGCTGGGCAGAATTACAAACTCACTTCTTAATGCAGCAAGGTACTGTGTAGACATGTCCTTCATTCCCTGGATGCTGTCTGTTATTCCATTATTCAGTGCTCAGATTCCAGCAATACTAAGCTCTCAAAGAATTCACCTCTCCTTTCAGAAGAACACAGTCTGTCTTGCTAGATTAAAAAACTCTTTATAAAGCATCTGGTTTTTAAATGGTAGGTAGTTCTGGCTTTTTTTTATTGAAAGACATCCCTTCTGTAAAATATGGTAGCTGTAGCTTTCTGTGAGTACTGCTTTGCAGGTTTG
This sequence comes from Ploceus nigricollis, assembly GCA_013399945.1. Taxonomy (NCBI): domain Eukaryota; kingdom Metazoa; phylum Chordata; class Aves; order Passeriformes; family Ploceidae; genus Ploceus; species Ploceus nigricollis. Next base: position 279,810 of record VXBC01004234.1, read on the forward strand.
CTACTTAAACACTTGCTTTCTTCATGTGGCTTTCATTGTGTTTCTCATTTGTATGTTGTGCTAAAGATAGACCATGAGTGGGTAAAGGAGGTAAGAACTTTGGTTATTTATGGCATTTCTTCAAAGAAGTACCAGTCAAGATAGCAAAGGAACAGATTCTTAAAGCAGGAGTGGACATACTTAAGGAAAGTGACAATGTAAGGTCTTAGCTTCAAAGTGTCACATTCTGTGTCAGAAGCAGAAAGCCTCTCTTGAGGACCCTTTTCCCAAATTAAAAATAACGTATATGTCAGCGTGTGATGGGAATGCCCTTGATCAAGCTCTTTTGCTTCAGATAATTTCTTTCCCTGGTTATATGAACAGTGAAATTCCCATGGAGCAAGCATTTCTTGAGTGGTGCATAGACTTGAGGGAGGTGGGTGCTGCATAAAGCCCTGGTGGGAATATTTGCACAACACCATGTGTGAAGAATTAAATATGAGTGGAGAACAGAAAAAGTGACAAGAATTGTTTAAGGGGCTGCAGTGCCAAAGAGGCTTAAACACAAGATGCAGACTAATTTATAGCTCCCCTAAAATTGCCTATAAAGGTAAGGCAGGCTTCTGACAATAATCAGCTGACTCTTAATGTAGCAAAAAGCATTACAAGATGCAGGGTCTAAGCATTACAGCAAGACATGTGAACGAGAACAGAGGATCACCATGCAGAATTAAGATAAACAGCCATCAGACCAATGTGCCGGTTGTGTACCACTAACTTGGGTTCAGAGGACTTTCTAGCTGAGCCTCAGAGGCTTGAACAAAGGAAAGACTTGATTAAAGAATTGCTGTGTCACGCTGGCTTCTGCTCCCTGGGTCAGACTAGATGACCTGCTGGCTTGGAGCTATTTATTTAGCTGTTTTTACAGTGTTTACAAGGAGCACCTGGATGCAGCCAGGGTTTGGAGCCTTGCCTGGTTCTGTGACTGCAGTCAGTAGCTCTGCTGCCTGCCCTTAGCCTCAGCAGTGCCATTCAAAAACTGGATGTGTTTTTTCTTTTCTCACAGAAGTATAGCTTTCAATACAGAATAATGTTCTTCCCTTCTCATCTCCGCCCTCCATTGTGGAAGGAGCCAGGAAATGTTTGTTTGATCTGTGATAGGTTAGGAATGGGTTGCTAAACATTTCATCTGAACAGCCGTGAGAGGCTAGTCCGAGTGTTCCTGTTCCTGTTGTCAGCCCAGTGCTTGTCCAAGGTTCCTTCAAGCCTCTTACAGCAAACTACCACTTCCTGTAACTCCATGGAAACTGGTTTCAGCCGTCACAGAATTCCTGCTTTGCCTCTGTTCTCTCCATGATATGTGTATACAATTTCTCTATCACTTCCAGTTTCTATTTGAGCAACATCCCCTTGATCCTCATGTGTCAAATAGTTATAAAGGGATGCTGCTTGCTTGTTTAGAAGCTTTACTTGGGAATCAGGTTCTGGCGTTTCCAGTGAGATACCGAGGAAACCCAAAGAATGGCTTCTTTTTCCCCTGGGGAACTTAAGAGGCAGAGTCATTGCCCAGTGACTACTCTTTTAATGCTTACATATTGTAAGGAATGTTATGAGAGGAGGTGTTTAATCATATGGCCAGTCTATTGGCTGCTGTTTGATTTCAGACATTATAATGGCAGGGTGGAATAGGGAAACTGCTGCTACACTTTTAATTTGGGGAGTGGTGATATGGAGCAATTTTTCTTGGGTTTGTCCCTCATGCTTTTCATCCTTCAGTTGAGACACAGGTAAGAGGTCCTATCTCTCCATGAGAAATAGGAACAGTGTCTTTCTGCGTGATCAGGGATTTGGCTGCTTGTAGTGCTTTAAAATGCAATTGGATTTTATTTTTTTTTAATGTAGATGTTAATGAGGAATCTGTTGAAGACCTCAAATGATTTACAGGTTTTATTTATCTGATTTCCTATTATGTAACTTACAATACAGCTCTTGGACAGGTGTGCCTTTCCAGCAGTAACAGCCATTCTTAGCTGCAGCTTGGTTATCAATCAAGTCTATTAAGTATATAAGATTGTATTTTAGTATATAAGATTGTATTTCCTCTGTCTCAGTGCTTGGCTTTAGAAGACTGAGAGCCAAAAAAGTCAAACACACTTTTTCTAATATGTATTTTGATAGAGTCAAAATCAACTCAATAACTGAAGGTTAGATCTTGCAGTAAACATCTGTCATGCTTGCATACTTACTTTCCTGATAGTAAGTGTTTAAAAATCTCACTACTTTGGGAGTAGGATGAGAATGAGGTTGAATTTTGGGTTGACAATTGAAATCTTATTTAGAAAGAAAACCTCAAATTTAAGATAAAAGGAAAATTATAAAGTAAACCCCCAAATTTTGGATATTCATTGCTGGAGGTGCTCTGAAATAGTCGACATTTTATGTTTGTTTACACACAGTGCTTAGAAAGGGTATTGGATCAGCTTTGCCTTTACACTTTTTTCAGTGTCATACCAGTCCTATGTAACTGATGAAGAGTATACCTTCCCTCCCAGCCTTTAAGCTGCAAACTCTAGGCTGTAGCCCACTGTTGTTATGACCCTAAATTGTACTGAGACCTGGTCAGGTATCATGGTGAAAGGTAATGTGTCTCAGTGTGAAGACATTCAGGAAAAACAGCTGCACTGATTCTTGAGGTTTCTGAAGTGCCCATTCTTCATGGCTCGATGTCTGGCCTTTAGGATAATGGCTGAGCTTTAATTGCAGCTGTTATCTGTAGAAGGGGAGTCCTTTGGTACTGCAGTAAAACATGTGGTTGTGGTTGTTGTGAAAGTGCTGAGTGCTGTCAGTCTCCGATTCTTTTTTTCTTCCTTTTTCTAATGGCAATTTCTTTCTTTTCTTAATGGCAACATGTGGGAAGAAAAGGTCATGGGATACTGGTTCAAGGAAGACTAGCATTTCTTAGCCTAGTTACTTACTAAATTACTTCACTTTTTTATGGGTGTAATGTGCTTCATTTGCATAAATGAGTGTATGCAATTCATAGTTCTCCACTGAGGTGTGTTACATAGCATACTCTTAGTTAATGCATCAATCCTGAATTTGTGTCAATACATTTTTTTTGCACTCCTGTGCCATATACTTTGTTATTTTTCCGAAGGTTTGGCTAAAGGGCTATCAAGTGACTAATACTTGAGTTTTTTAAATGCTGGGTACACTGGATTTTTTTTATATAACATAACATGGAACGGTCTTGCCCTACAAATTTGAGACCCTCTCCTGGCATTTAGCTCTATCCCTTGGTAGGATTTTTACAATTAATACAGCTTCTTGTGCTGTTGGGAATGCAGTCTTGTGTGCGTGTGATCAGCAAAGATAAATTCTAAACACAAACCCAAGCAGACCCATCACATTTGTTTTGAGTGTTCGATTGATTACATTGAGCAATAAAAAATATTTTCTAACTTGATTATTGCTTATTATAGTCATAATAGTTTGAGTAATTTGCAATCAATATTTTTATATATTGAGAGAAGAAAAATGAATCTGTAAATAGCAGTGACAGTGACTGCAGTAACGTGGGTACATGCGATGACTGTTGATTTTGGCTACTAAAAGTAAATGCTTGAGGCAAAATGATTGATTTGCACTTTAGTAAAACCCAAGATAAACAAGTAAAACCCAAGATAAACACAACGTACTGTGTTATAATTGCTCTTAGATCATGTTTTATGTGATATTCAAAGCCATTAAAAAAAACTGTCATTAAGTCTCTGAACAAACTTTGCTACCTTAGGGCATTGAAGCCAGCTGTCAGCTAGGGGGAATGACTGGTTTTGCTCTGAAGGATCCCTAATGAGGGGACCAGCACAAACACCCCATCACTCTTCTCTTCTGTGTGAAGAGGACTGGAATTAGAAATTGGTTTCAATGAACTTGTTTGGAAAAAGAGAGAATGGACAGAATTCATTTTACAAGTAAAATAAAAAGGCAGTTTCTGAAATGGTCTCATTTCATGGCTTTTTTTCAGAAATGTATTGAAGAAGCCATCTCTAGTCTATAGTAACAGGACGTACTTCTGTACCGTTTCAAGGTACTGATGTGCATATTTAACTACAGCTGAAAGTATGCTTGTTAGAAAGACTTTTGGGACCTGTTAAGTATTTACACAGATGCCTGTACAGTGATAGTTTACTTTTATCTCAAAGATGTCAGAGGCATCCTGAATCTCATCCAGTTGTTGGCTGCTCTGGAAGCTGAGGCAAAGACTGTCATTAGATTTGTTAGGCTGAATGAAATTTTAGTGGTGCTGGATTAATATCTCCATAGAGGTTACTAAGATCAGTTTGCTAGATCAGGACTTACCTGTTCTTACTTGAGAGGTTCTGTATCTGAATTCGTAATTCTGGTGTCTTTCTGTGGTGCAGGAAGGAACTGGGCAGCTCTAGATGTTCAGTTCAGAAGTAGAGCTTTAAAGTCAATCAAGATGAATTTTATACTGTGTACCTTTTGACTCACTAGAACCTTCATCAAATGTTCTTAAGTCCATGCCAATATGAGGAGCAAGCATGTTGGATCTTGCTCCTGCTGTGTAGTTTGACATAGTAACACAATAGAGCTTAAATCTATCTGGAGAAGGTTTGTTAACCAAGTCAGTTTTGCGCTTTTCCAGCCACGTTACTGAACAAAATGCTTCTGAAATGCCTACAGATGCTGCTCTCAAGCAGTGGCTATGGAATTTGGGATAGGGTGGCCTTTCCATAACCCAGCTGGGATGCAGCAGGGCAAGTTTTTAATAGTAAACAGTAAGTGGGATGTAGCAGAGGGTGGAATGAGCTGAGACACAACTGCTGCATCTCCCAACTCTAAAGTGTTCTCAGATGATTACTTGTAACTTCTTTTGCCTCCTGAATTTCAGCTACAGGAGTTGGAGTAGGAGAAATCACCCTTCTTTGGGTGGGGAGGAGGTGAGGGAATAAAATTTAATGATACCCTTCTTTGGGTGGGGAGGACGTGAGGGAATAAAATGTAATGATATCAAAGGTAGTCTTCTGTAAGACCTCCTCGCTCTGAAGCTTGTGTTTGTAATACCTCTGGGTTGGGACTTCCAATGAGATGCTGAATGATAATAAAGTGGTTGGTGATAGAGTGAGAAATGAAATGCCTGCTCTTTGTTTTATTAAACAGGTGCAGTGCCATACCTACACTGGATACTGCTGGTGTGTGACACCTGATGGCAAGCCTATTAGCGGCTCTTCTGTACAGAACAAAACTCCTGTATGTTCAGGTACTGTGGGAGTGGCTTCAACAAATACTAACTTTATAACCAAAGAGGGTTGGGGTGAATGCATCCTTCTGAGAGCCCAGTCTTTTCAGGTGATTTGGCCAGTTTACCCCACTTAACGCTGCACTTGGGACTCTGGCATGTCCACCCTGCAGTTAGGATACAGACACTTCTGCAAGGCTCAGTAAGACACCTCTAAGGTGACAACCTGTGGCAGCCAAGGCAAGAGTCAGTGTTGCTGTGTACACCAGCACCAAAGATTTGCTGAACAGATGGAATAACTTTTTTTCCGTGAGCTATATTGTAATGAAATGATTCTTGGGCTGTATTTTGTGGGACATGGAGTAATTTTTTGTGCAGAGTGATTTCAGTTAATTCATGAAGGCGATTCTGTGCAAAACTGTCAGTTTCTGGGGTCCTGCTGTTATGATGAATTTGGGTCTTTTGACCACATTGCTTAGTTTAGGATCTCTGTGTTTGTGTCATGGGGGTGGACAGCACTGGTTTTGCACCACAGCTCACAAGAGGGAGATCCAGACCCTGGCTGTTACTCGTGTTTATTAAGTGATGTGTTTCTGAGCGCTCAGCCTGACATTACTTTGTTGCCCAGCAGTTTACTGAGACCAAATCCACAAGTTTCTTTAAAAAAGAGTAACATTGTTTTTCTTCCTTTTCCACACCATTTGATATGGTAGTCCATGGCTCAAGTGGAATGAGATTGGGCTCAAGGTTTTCATATGGCCCTGATCAATAGTGGTCAAGCTTTGTGAGCTGTTGTGAACAGTGCTGCTGTGACAGCACCACAGTAAACATAGGCAGGGTTGTTATGTACTTTGGGGAGAATTGAAGGGCAACACTGGAATTGTGCTGCCCTTCTCAGTTTCCTGTCTCCCCCCCAAAAAATTAAAGAAGAAGGAAAAGGCAGTAAGTATAGGAGTGCATTTCTAATATGTTCAGTGATGCCGCATGGCTTCATGCTCTACAGACTGCACCTTGGGGGTTTTTAGTGTAGTTCTCCTCTCACACCTTGCAGTGTTTGCCCTTTAGGTAGGAGCATGACAGCAGTCAAACCTTTGGGATTTTGATTTTTTCTCATCTTATCCGGTGTCCTCTTGGCTGTAGGGTGTTCTGTGGTAATAAGCAAACTTGCACTTATTACTTGTGGTAATAAGTGACTTGCATAAGGGTTTGAGTGGGACAGCTGTCTGAGAACTGGTGACCCAATGTACCTTGAGGAGATGCTTGGTTTTTTCACAGGCATGTGGAAAGAAAAATATTAATATCCTATTTTAGTGTAAGGTGCAATCCTACAATAATTTGGCTTAAACCTTTAGAATATGACTTTATGACACCATTTCCAGTATATCATTTTGGTAGGGCATGTTTTAGGCTTTTACTGATCTATTCAGTTAGTCTTGTGCTGTTTATAAAATCATATTGCAGAAAAGTAAAGTCATATTGTACTGTAGGACACAGAAGTTAGCCACGTGATGATTAATACTGAGTTTGTGCTTACTATTTGTAATTCAGCAGTAGATCTGTGATGAGCTGATCTGCAAGTGAAAGTGTCCAGGCAATAGTTTACCTTCAGTTTGTCGTGATCAGATTCTTGGGGCTGTCAGAGCTGCCTTCTTTAAAGTTGACTTTTGATCCATGTTTCCTGAATGTTCAGTAATCAGTGGAATTGTTTAGTAATGGTGCACGGAAGAATCAGTTTCCTGTGAATAAAGCTATTAAAAAAAAAAAAAAAAAGCTTGTAATTGATTTTTGTACACTTTGGTAATGGATTTATTTGAAAAGCTTTTATTACCTGTTCAAGTTTTAGTAGAAAACTGTGATGAAGCACTAAAGCAGAGTGCAGAACCAAGCATAGAATCATGCATACTATCTGAAGATCTACATTATAATAAACAACCCAAGATGCGTTCTGTTCAAGTACATGCTGGATCTTATTCAGCGTCCCATTTCAAACAGCTGGGGATGTTCAGGGGTTGGTAGAAATCCATTTTCTGCAAATTGTCCCACTTAATCCCTTTCCTCTGGAATACTGTGCTTGCATTCCCTGCACACTCTGCCCATCTGCTTTTGATTTGTTCTTCCTGACATTTGCAAATGAAAGAAGTGACTCTTACTGATCTTTCCTTCTTGCCCTTGGATTTATTCCAGGTTTCTTACTAGCATGACGCTCTGTTGAGGTCTGTCAAATCACTAGATCCAGCTACTAAATATTTCTTGTTTACCCTTATCCCAATTTAATGTCTTAATGCTTGAAATTTCCTTATACTTTTCACATTGGTTGAAGCCACAGGCTCTCTGAGTCTTAACTGGAGCTGTTGACAAGTAAAATAGATGCTTTATGGGTTGAGATATTGACTGTATTATTGTGACATCATATGCTCTGTGTGATCATGCAGCATCTAAATGGATGTCTTTTTTTCTTTTTTTTATCTCCCCTTTAGGTGCTGTAACTGATAAACCATCAAGCCAGGGTAATTCAGGAAGGAAAGGTGAGTGGAGTCTTGTGCTTCACCAGCTTGTTTTGTAACAGCAGCTGCCCAGCCAAGTTCCTTAAGATAGCTCAGAATACGGGTTCCTAACCATCTCCAGGGTGCAGGGGTGGATGTGCCACTAGAGCTCCCCTTCAGGAGGAGGAATAAGATTACTGTTCTGCTCCCTGTAGAGTAGAAAAGGGTGTTCTCTGCTCTGTGCTTCTCAGCTGAGTTGAAGTACAAGAAAGCTTAGCTTCCCAAAGGAGTTGCTGGTCCAGAATAACCTCTGCTTGTTCACCTTGAAGTAACATACTGAGCATTTCCCGCTAAAATCCCTGGAGATTAGGAGGGCTGTCAGTATGATCTGTACTCCAGGAAACAGGAGTGCCAGTGTCATGGTTGTGGCTTTGTATGTGGTGAAAGCTGGGGTTTTTTAACAGTGCGTAAAACCCTCTGGCCAGCTGGAGCAATGCCGTATTAAGCCTTAGCAGTGCTTGGAAACCTCACAGGCATTGATTCTTCTTCTTTACACTCCTGTCTTCAGTCCTTGCCCTTCCTGAGCAAGGCATTAGATGGGTCATTGTTCTTCTCCTGTGAGTATTCATAGCTCTTCCCTGTGTCCTCTGGTTTGCATTCACTGAAATGGTTTTGGGAGGGTTGACCGCTGAAGTATACATTGAGGAGCAGTCAAATATGTCTTTAGGCCTTTTCCACATCCTAATTTTCAGCCTTTTCCCCCTCTAGCCCCAGTGGAGAGTCAGCTTTTGAGTTTGTCTCCGTACTCCAGGAAAACTGTGCTGAATGCCTCCTCACTTCTGCTGGTGAGGATCAATGCTCTTTCATGGCAGAAGTTCCTGTTTTGATAAGCAAAGCAGGATTTTTAGTCCTAACTCTCTAAACCAGTTATTCCTGACACTTCAAAACGAAGGAAAACACTGACTTTGATGCCAATACTTTGAGGGCAATCTTCCATGCTGGGAATGTCAATCAGGTCCTGAAAGCACTTAATGGGGATTCGATTGCTCTGTTCAGAGTAGAGATGTATTTTGAGCATATCTGCTCTGCAGCCTGTTGCTTGTATATAATAGCTTAAGGTAAGGAGAAGAAATATGCAAGGAAAACTACTTTGTTGAGACTGAATGCTGAAGCCTGTTTCTTATTTTAGGTAAGGATATGTCTCTTTAAACCTGTAATTATGCATTAATGTGTAATTGGCACCTGAACACATGGTTATAATTCTGTTAATGCAATCATTGCCAGTCTAGCCTGAAGTACAAGCAAATCAAATAGCTCTTGAAATCTGCATTATTTTGGAGTTATTTGTAGGCTTTTTACCTGGGTAGTCCTGGTCTGTTCTAGAATTGAAAGCAGCTGACATTGGATTTCATGAGAAACAGGAGCAAAAGGGGAAAACATCTGAACTTGTTTTTTCTTCCTCACTCCCTTTATTAACTCAGAGGTTGGAACATGCAAAAAGAAAACTGTAAATGGTATGAACTAATTTAAAATTTGTAATATAAATTGATTCTCCTTGGTGCTGCCTGTGGCATCCTGTTTCAAGGATGGTATGCTTGGTCATGTGGCTGCAGAAACGTCCTGTGCAGTAGCTGTCAAGGGGGAAATGTTTCCCTTTGGGCCAGCATGCTTCAAGCAGGCATGTAAACTTTCTGTCTCCTGCAGTTCTGGATCTGTTCATATCTGCTAGAAACCCACACATAAGCAAGTCTGGCCCTATTCCATCATGTTAGAAAAATACTTATGAGGCGCTATTTAGTGGGTCTTTTAAAATGAAGAGAGCTTTTAGAAGCTGTAATAATTTGGTTTAAAATTTGATGGACATAGCATTACTTTTTCATCTTGTGGTGAAAATGACTAATCTAAAAATGAATTCGTCCTTCTTAACAGTTTTTTTTTTCTTGCCTTAAGTTACCTTGATTCAAAATTCCAGTATCAGGTCCTGTTGGAAGGAAGGTGGAATCAAGAACAGCCTGGCTTTCTTGAAGCAAGGTGGTTGCTGCAGGTCTGGTTTCTCTGAATGCTGATGGCAAGCCAGCATACACATAACCATTTGTTCTAGCTGTGTTCAGACACTTGTTGCCAAGTTTAACCTTTGCAAGGTGACAAAAAAGGCAGGATGAGGAGAGGTCCAGCAGGAACTGGGTCAGTGATGACTTTTCTGTTGTAGAGGCACAGCCTGGAAACTTCTAATATCTCTTTGGGCAACTGCCATCTGATTTGGGAGCTTTTGGAATTTTCCCATTGCACAGCAGACTCCTCCCTCTCTCCATCCCTGAGTGAGGGTCTTATAGTCGAAGAGCCTATCTGGCACAGAATAGGTACTCTGAGGAAGACAAAGAATGGCTAAGACTTTCAAAAGTGATTTCTTTTTTCTCATTCATACAGGAATGTAAAATATGAGCTAATAAACTTCGTGCCTTTCAAGTCTTCAGGGCAAAAGGGTGGAGGCTGCTCTGCCTTAGAAACACTGTGGATAGGTAGGCTTATGCTGCTGGGTAATAAATGAAGACTTTACTAGCATATTAGCTCTCCTTTAGAAGAAGCAAATTAATGTTGGAAGGAGAAAAAGGCTGGTTATTGGTAATAACTCTTTCTCCAAATCTTTTGCCCTCTTTTCCTTCCTGTTGAGCTCTAATTTCTGGGGCTCAGTAGGTACGTTGGAGTACATAAGATATGAAGTCACATATGATTCCACTCACAGGCCTCTCTCACTACTGATGAGAAGAAAACAAAATGGCTTTATGTTCACGTGGCTTGGCATGTAGTTCCAGAAGGTGGTTCTGTGGAGCTTTCTGCAGAGAACAAGCAAGCGTGCTGGCAAGAGATACTTCTTATTTTTAAATTCCGTGCTCTCTTGTCCATATTTACATTGCTGCTATTGCTGTATGATGCAATGCCAGTTAGTCATACAATTTGCCCCATAAGGCAATTTAAATCAAATTAAATTGGCACCAAACCTAAAACTTTAAAATAGGCCACATTGATTTGTTCTGTGTCTGAGAAGTGTTCAGTTGCTGGAAGGCAGAGCAGACCTGGGCCTGGGGAGATGGAGGTGTGTTTGCATGAGGTGGAATGGAAACGCGGGTCCTCCAGGGCATGCTTGCTTTGTGACTTTGCAGCTCAGACCCTTACCACTGTCCTTTTTGTGCTGAATTTGTCCCACAAGTGAAGAAAAAGTTCTCAAGAAATGTAGTTGCTCTTCTGTGAGATTAGGATATCCAGAATCTGCAGATTTGTTTTGCTCTTTGTACAGTCCTTTCTCATAAGGAGCGTCTTGCATTAATTTGCTCCAGTTGCTGCTTAGTTTGACAGTCCTGGGACACTATGAAAATGCATGCTGTCCTCTAGAGGTCTGGATCTCCTCAGTCTCTCCCACTAGGATGTTGTTAATGTTTTAAGAAGCAGTGAAAGGCATCCTTGGAGCCAACCTTACTGGATTTCTTCCCTGTCTAAAGAATGCAGAACATTCCTTTCCAGCCACGGGGAAAGTGTGCCATACTTTGAGACAAAAGAAGTAAACATGAAACAAAATAAAATTTTATTTTCTTTATCTGGGAAGCGTTGGAGCTTTAGCTCAGATTTAGCATATTGCAATCAGGAGTAGTGTCTTTTACAATCACCAAGAAGGTTTTAAAAGTAGTCTGGTTAGGAATCAGTGGGATGTAAAAACCAGCCATGTAACTGCTTATCTCTGTAAATTCACTTGGTCTTCCTTCTTAAAACTGGAAACAGAGTGAATTAAAAGTGAGTGAAGAGGAAATATATTGAAGAGGGGATACTGGTTCATTAGTGGTAATTTACTGGTCTGGAAACTGTATGATACTATTTTTAAACCAACTGAATGAAGGAAGTGGAAAAGGATGGATCCCAGTAATCTGGGATTTAAAGGTGATGCAACTGCAGGGTAAATTTGGGCTGGAGTACCTTTCAGTGTCAGTCATGAAGAGTCTTTAGTGGCATGAACTCCCTTTTTCTTTTATAAAGTCTTTAGCAGTGCAAAATGTTCCAAGCCTGTTTTGACTTGTCTTGTTCCCCTATTGCAAAAGCTGACAATAGCATCTGCAGTTGCCTGAACAGTTGTTGGTGAAATGTAAGCTCTGATGGCCCTGCAGAAAGCAAAGCCCAGGTTGAGCTTGTTGTACACTTACTATCTTACGTGTAGACATGACTCTCATATGGAGCTGCAAAAAGCTTTTTCTCGGTGAGTTTTGCAGCATATAAGAAAATACTCAAACAGTTTGAGAAACCTAAGATGAGCAACTTGAAATTCCTGCCAATTAAACATGTAGAATTGGGTTCCTTTTTGTGGATTTAACTGTCAGAAATTAGTTTAAAGGCAGGCTTTGTTGGCAGGAAAATCCTGGGCTGCAATTGTGGGCAAGTTGGCCCATTCTGTGGCTTTTTTCGTGCTTTTTTCCAAGAGTCTTACCTCTAGAAAATGCTAATGGCCCAGTTATGCAGCCAACAGACTGAGCAATTTGAATCAGTAATGAGCCATTAGTGTGAGTCAGTAATTAGGCTGAGCGGTAAAGGGCAAACACTCTCCTCAGGCAAACCTAAGCGAAGGAGGCTTGTGCTGATGAAAATAAATGGAGCTGCTTGTACCTGGGGACCTGGAAGCTTTGTCTGCTGGTGGTAAGAAGTCAGGTGCAGCTGGCCCTAATTCACCTGCCCTCAGCTTGCAGGGAGAGGAGCACATGGCCTCCACAGGGGCTCAGATGTCTCACAGAAGACAGATAATACCTTGCCAAAAACCATCAAATTGAAATGTGACTAAAACATCAGACTGGGACTTTGGTCTTCACCTTCTCCAGATCTTTCTGGATTCATCTCAGTACTATGTACTGAAACACAACTGTGCTGTTCTGCAAATCGAGCTTCAACTGCATCTCCAGCCTCATAAACACTGAGAAAATGCTTTGATGTCTTTAGCAGTTAGTGGAGAATACAGCAAAGAAAGAGAAATATTGTGTGGCCTACATCAATAAGATGAAGTAAATACAAGTTTACTGAGGCAGTATGAAGTCAAGTGATGGTTCTGGTTGTTGAACACCATCTTATGTTTAATTTCTTGTAGAACATTAGCAGGTAGCAAGTCTGCAGAGCTACCCAAACAATTCATCTGGATCCCTTATGTTTAGTATATATATTTAAATAAAAAATATATACTAATTTAGAAATCCAGATGGAGAATTTTCATGCAAGTATCATTTTCTGAACTGTTTAACTTCATCATGTAATGTTCCTAGACCAGGACTGATGTGTTTTTCAGGTCTTTTATGGGTAAAATATACACGTGTGCTGAAAATGTGCACAAATAATTTGATGCTTGTGGATAGAGCTGGGTGTGTAGTGTAGCTTAGTGGAAAGTCAGACTGTACTATGCATAAGTAATAATTCTGCTTCCTGAAAGCAACGATTTGCTGTGTGTGTGCTACAGGAGTGCTGCAAGTCCTTCAGATGTGCAAAAGCATTATTTGTTCTGCCACACACTGATGGTGACAGTTTCTCAGTCTACCCTGTTAAAATCTGATGGAGTTAGGAGACAATCTATGGGAGAAACATGAATATGTGCTGCTTTCCATGAAACTAGGATAAAAGCTCAGTAGACTGAGAAGTTATGGGGTTAGTGTAAAAAAAACCAGTCCTGCAATAGCTCAAGTGAGCCGTGAGCAAAATTTCTGTAGATGGAATTTGTAGCACATAAGATTTTGGTTAGCTCATATTTATATTTCCAAGCTAACTTAGCAGTTGAATTGAAGTTTGCTTCCCTATTATAAGAATAGTTCTGTAAGAAATATTATTAACTTAATCAGTAGGTTTGCCAGCTTGTAAATAGTCAGAATTCTCTCTGGTTCCTATTGCTATCTGTATACTGTATATCATCTACAAAATTATTTATTAAGTTCCAGTTAAACGTAGCTGTAGAAAGCAAGTCAATTTCAGAGGTGTGGTAGACTGTAGTTTGCCAACATGACAGATTTTATTAGATAGCAAGAACACAGCTTTTAAATGGGCATTGTGATCAATTTTTTGAGAACAGAGGAATGTAATTTTACAATACTGTGTATATTGGATAACTTTTCCAGAGCACAGCAATGTTCTAAAAAGCACTTAGATATATCACATGCAGCAAACAGATTTTTGAAGTATTAAAGTCTAGAAGTAAAACTTCAAATTTGTTACATAAACAAATGTAGAATGTTTTTAGTAGAACTAAAAACAATCCTTTTGGTTCCCCACATCGCTGCCTTGTCTGAAATTGTTTAGTTTTCATCAAGACTTTTTTGTGGGCCTCAGAACATATGTATCAAATTTGAGACTGAAGAAAGTTTCATTGGCAAGTATAAAAGAAGGCAAATTCTGTTTTAAAGTGTATTTTGCTTGATACAATGCAAGAATTCTGCTTTCATCTATAAAGTAGCAGTTCCAATCGGTAGCTTAGTCTATATAATATGACTTCATAAAATTGTAGTTTACAAGTGTTATTATAGCAATCTATGGACAACTCCTGTCTGTAATGCCTTAAGAACAGCTGTAAAGGTTTTTAAATTATTAAGTCATGGTATTGAGCAAGCTGGTGAGTAGATATAATAAGTAGACTAACAATTGATTAAACAACATCTGTTAAGGTATTATTAACTGTTTATGTGCTATACATGGATTTCTGGTGTCTGATCATTACAGCTTGCAGAGAAATTGAATGAATTTGGGGTCAGTCAGTTGGTTTTGTTGTTAAAATACTTTATGTAGGCTCAAGCCCTTTTCTCTTTTTAAAGAGTTGTTGACATTATTCTTCTCATGCTTTATACAATCTAGACATCTGAATGTTAGTGTTGTTTTCTTTCAAATCAGTGTAATGTGCCAGGAAATGTGTTTTGTCGTGGTGCAGGTGTTTGGTCAAGGGGCTGGAAATACTTTCCTTTCAACTCCTTTGCCCCATGAGCTCTGTCAAAGTTTCTCTATAAGGGAAATAAACTATGAAATTGTGATGGGAAATCTTGAATGCATGCAGACCATGTGTGCCCTTAAATAAGGTAGGGAGAAGCTGGAGAGACAACTCCAATGTTTGTTCAAGTTCCTGAGATGGCTCCTAGGGGGATTAAAGCTTCTTTACAGCAGATCTATCTGGAATAACAGCTTTCCTGTGTGTGCTCATCTGGACTTTTGTTCTATGTTGACAGCAAGGGAGCTGTACTGCAAAATGCTTTGATAAAGTCTAAGGATGGAAGAAGTCTTCCCCATGGACTGAATTTTTCTGGGCAGTGTCTGTGTCTTTTATTACATGTTCCGGTGCTCATCTTGGTGCTCAGTTTCTGGTGGGACCTTCAGGTGCTGCATCAAAGCAATTTGTGTAAGGACTTGACAGATTTCATCTTGACTGTTCAGCTTCTCACAAATATGCCATTAAATGAGATGATTCTTAAAATCAGCTGTCTCTGGTTCATTTTGAACAATATATCTGTAGATGTCTGGCAGTCTGTAACTTGAAGATTGACCTTCACCTTAAAAAAAAAATTTTAATGTTGAGGATGTGTTGTCACTTATACCCTGTGTACACTGAGATGTTTTATTCTGTACATACACATTTTCTTCTAAAACACATTAGATCCTTTGGAGGTCCTTCCAGCAGTACTGTTACCATATCTGATTCCCTCTGTTCCCCATTCCTTCCTTCACAGAGAAGAGCTGTTCCTTGGGTTTCATAATCAAATAGAAAACCTCCTTTAGACAATATTCAGATTCTGGGGTGAAAAAGCTGGGGCTATGTAGTTAGAGAGCAAAGTTGTGCTCATTCACTAAAGCTCTGACACTCCTCTTTAATGATCCAGGGAGGAAAAAAACCAGTGGAAACAAGCAGTGGAAAAACATATATTCCCCCCCCCTGCTCCTTTTTCTTCATTTTCACATATGCAATACAGATATAACAGTGAGGTATCCATTCTCTTTGCCTGCAAGGAAATGAAAAGGCATATTGTAAGCCCAAGGCTAGTCTGGTTGTCAGCCAGGAATTAGTCCTCTAAAGGAGAAAGGGAGAGGGGCTGGCGAGAGAAGAAGCTGGAAATGAGGAGCTAGAAGGGGGAAAGTACACTCTGAGATAGGTTGGCTGCACATGGCTAGAGATGGCAGGGGTCTTGTACTTCATCAGTATGCAGGTGTTGGGAGAGAGGAAGGCAGCTTATACACAGGCATGTGTCTGGGGGAGCAGGGTCAAAAATTTAGACTATTTACTTAATCCCTTGGAAAGGCTTTTTTCTCTCCTGTTTTCTTTTTGTGTTTAACAGACTGCTTTACAGGGGACACGTGTGGTAATTAACACATGCAGCTGTAGGGCTTCAGCCATATGTCTGAATTTCAAATGGCCATTGATCTGGCAAATTTGCTGCTGTCTCCAACCCCCCACTTACAGGCCTTGAAGATGTGGGAGAATTTATAGAGTCTTTTACCTCGAAGAGACCAGAGCTGGAAGGAGAGGAGTGAAAGGGAATGTGAGTGATATTGGGGAGAGAAGGAAGAAAGCGCGGTACTGCAACCACACCCTTCCATGCCCCTTGCCCCAGCTCACCATATATATTATCAAGTAGCTTCTGAAATGTTTCCAAAGCTGGGGATCTTGTTATTACTATATAAAGCTTGCATAACAATTGTTATTTTTTTTTCCTTGATCAGAATCACAGTGTTCTTGTGGGCGTTTCAGATGTGCTCCCTTTTCCACAGCTGCAGAGATCTGGGCTCTTGCACAGCCTAGAAGTGACAAGGTGGTAGTTGATTGTGGACTTTGAGCAGCCTTTCAGGAGAGGTAGTTGAGGAGGGGGTGTCTATTGGGCTGTATGGAGACAGAGAATACTTCACATCAAAGCAGAGACTCCTGGAAAAAAAAAAAAGTGACCAGAGACTCCTGGGAAAAAAAAAAGTGATATATTGTTGGTAGAATAAAACCAGAGAGGCTAAACTAAACAGTCATAAGGTGGTTGTTGCTTTTGCCAGCAGTGATCAGGCAGCTGTTGACAGTGCTATAGAGCTTTTTGCAAACTTTGCTCAAAGTTTGGGGCAATGTCAAGTGCTAAAAATCTTGCTATGAGATATGGTGCCTTAAGCAAAATATTTCTTTGTGTGGAAACTTTTTTGCTTCCTGTTTTATTTCAAATGTCACTCAAGGCAGTGAGCCAAATGGAAGATGGTTCAAAATTGAGATACTGTAGCTTAAAATTCTGCAGTATCTGTAATACTTGTAGTGTTTACAGGGTGAGATATAAAAGAGTTCTTTTACCAAGTATGAAGCTATAAAAACATTAAGCATCTCTTCCTCTACTTCCCCTCCTTCAATCTATTTTTAAACATTCTCAGTGCTAGCTATTGCTGATTTCTTGATCTCATCACTCTACAGTGTAAATAGTGCTGACACTTTGGAGGTGTTTCTGCTTTGGATTAAAAAAAAAAAAGCCACCAACAAACGTTCCTAACAGGCTATAGTCCAGCTTTTGCTGACTGTGATTTACCCAGCCTATATAATATTGGTAGTCTGTTTTTCTGTGTTGTGCCTCTTCTCTCCAGTTTCCCTGTGAAGCTTAGCACCAGGACTGTCTGGAGCAGCCATGTATTACATTGCCTCTCCTAACTCACCTCCCTTTTCTCAGTTTATTACTACAGACAGTACTCCTTCTTGGAACAAGATGGCCTAAAATCCCTTCTATGGATTGGTAATAGCTTTTCCAAATAATTTGGTTGTAGCCTATACTGATATGCACTTGGATGCAGTTTTCGAATTCTTTTTTCAGTGTCTATTACAGCTTATTTCCTTTTAATTGTTAATCTCCCTGAAGAATAAGGTTATTTCAGTTCTTCCTCTCATCTTCATTACCTTGATCCTTTTCTGTAGGAAAAAAAGGAAGTGCTGGATTTACAACTGTATAATTGCTGGGTTGTATTTACCACAGCAAAGCTTTTCTGTGCCATTTGACCTGTGAAGGTGTCTGCTGGTCAAAATGAGCCTTGGAGACTCTGCTTTGAAACTGACTGCCATCCCTACAGGCAGCTGCCATTGGTACTTGGTAAATATGTTGTCATTTTTCAGCAAATATGTTAGGTAGTCATGATTTTTGCTAACAGGTAGATTTTGGTGCTATGTGTTATGACCCTATCAAAAAAACATTTAGTCCTGCTGATTCTTTTAGCTGTGTCTCCATTTCCCCTCAGGTGTGTGTCTCAGTAGGGGGATGGCATTAGACTCTTGAAGGACAGATTAAGTACACAGCTGAATGAAAAATATCCTTTGCTCCCATTGGGAGCCTCTTTCTGCAGCCTCTATGTGTTTTTTTAGCTTTGAAGGCATTCCAATAGCCTTCCCAGGTGTTGTCGTAGCTGATTTTTTACACGGAGAAATTGTTGCTGGTTCATAAGGAGAAGAGCCACTTTCCATGGTGGTCGAGATTCATTTCTTTAGCTGTGCAGAACATTGCTAGCAGCTGTGAAACATCAGTCTGCAATGACAGGCAGGCTGAGATCCTGTCTGAAAACATACCAGATGACGGAAGCAGAGCATGGAAGCTGAGCTGGGACTCTGAGTTTTGTTCCCCTTCTCCTTTCTCAACAAGTAGTTGAACTAGAGCGTTTTAAACATTCTTACATTGCTGGAGAGGATGGGCTCATAGCTTATCTGCTGCTAGATACTACGTTCTGAAATTATCTTAATTATTAATTATTCATTATTATTGTGAAATAAACATACAAGTCCATATATGGCAGTTACATGTAGCATTTCTAGGCAAGCTGGTCAGTGGGGCTAATGGACTCTAGTCCAAAGAGGGATTTTAGTGTTGTCCCTGCTGCTGCATACCTTGTTTCAGAAGTTATATGAGCAAAGTAAAAGAATGAATTTTGGAACCATGAGATTGAGAATATGGTTATCTTTCAAGGTAAAAATACCATATAGCTTATACAGTAATTAAAAAAAAAAAGAGAACGTTTTGGTTTTTAACTCAATGAAGTAGCCAGAACAGCAGTTGGATAGAAAAATGCAGCAATACCAGGGAAATAGTCCCTTCTTCCAAAGAATTGGTGTACTTTACCTGTGATGGAAGGGAGAAACTAATCTCAAAGGGAAAAGGGCTTGAATCTGATATAGTGAAAATGATAGATTAAGAAAAATTACTTGTATCTTAGCAGCTCCCTCAAGAGCCTTTGAATGGATATGCAGGTTCTTTTATATTTTTCCTTTTTTTTCTCCTTCTCCTGGCAATTTGAGCCACTCTGGAAGTGAACTTAAGGTTTTTGACTTAAATCAAGACAATTAAAATTACTGGCAACCTAGTTGTCATTCTCTTTGAGACGGTGACATAACTGGAGGCTTCGTTCTGTAGGTCAGAGCTGATGACAAGAGCATGTATTTCTAAGTCACAGGATGATTTCTGTTTGCTTAAGGAATAAAACTGCTGCTGGGGTTGTTACAGAAGGGTGAGAATAATAAGCCTCTGAAAGTGGGGGAGGGCACAGCGGGGACAATGTCTTCACAGTTTGACAGTGATTCCACATTGATCAAAATGAAAGCTTTTTGTGAAAATCTAAACTGAAGATGGTCTCAAAAGTCACCTGACCTTTATTACCTCCTTCACCTTTTTAACAGATAAGGTTCAAATCTGGCCTTGGGCATTTATTTTTCCTATTACTTCCAAATCTTTGAAGAGACCTATTTTGCCTTTTGGGAAGGAGTTTGGCTGTGAAGTCTGAAAACTGTAAAACTTAATAATGTAAATCTATGCGCAGTGACAGGTCTTCTTAAGTTTCCTTGCATTTGACCTCAGAAAGGCTCTGATCACCAGACTAAAATCTGATCATATGCTTCTTTGTCCCATATCTTATGTACAAATTGCTTTTATAGAGGGGATCATCTCTGTGTTGGAGTTTGGCCTAAAAATGAACTGAGAATTCTGATTCTAAACAACAGGACTGTGTACAGGTCCCTTACTCTGAGTTACATCTGTACTCAGGCTACCTGTGGGGTACTGCTGCTTCTTGTCCAAAAGTCCAAGCCTGCAAAATTGGTTAAGACTGCGGTTTACTGTTTACAATTTGGAGAGAAACTGGCTGTAAACCAAGAAATCTTATTTCCCAGATTTTGAGGTTTTGAATCCCTCACTTATTACTCAGTAGATTGAAGGAGAGATCACACAAACTTGTGGCTCCCTGCTGTCCTCCTAAATTAGTTGATTGCACTGTATTGGGGATTTTAGCTAGAGAAAGGGGAGAGCAGAGGGTGAGTCTCAGGTTTGAATTAGGTGAGTGCTCTTAAATAATGGCTTTAATAATCTTAAGGTAGCTTGTCTTCTGCTTGGAAGCATGGCCATACAATTGAGAAAAATGTTCTTTGGAATGCTGCATTTCTGTAAGTGTGTTAAAACAACAACTTTTCACAAGTAGAGAAGCAAATTTACATGATGAGAAAGTTCACTAACAGCTCAGCTTAGTTCTCTGATCTTTATAGCTGCTGCTTGTTCAAATAACGTGTCTCTGCATTGACACCAAAATCCCTAAGAGTTTTGTCATCATTTTACCATCAAAGTGGTAAAGTTTAATGGCTCAGTTTTCAACTGCCTTGTCTTCCATGCAGCAGTATTAGGAAGATGTTTTTTCTCCCCAGAAAGGCTTGCACAACTTTCAGAAGGGAGTCAGGTATTTTAAGTGGTAATTACCATAAGGGCTTGGTTCAGCCTGCAAAGTTCAAATCTGAATCTAGATCTGAACTTTCCCAGAGGCAGGGGGTGGTTTTGGACATTGTGTTGGTTTGACCTGTTATAGTGCAAGCTCTGAAATGCAGGTCCAGATGTGGGCTGGGATTTTGTATCTTTCCAAATATGAGACATTAAGGGTCACTTTTACATGACACATAATTGAAATAATATGAAACTGGTTCTCATGTTGGGGAAGGTGTCTACAGCATTATGTTTGAAGGGTAATACCTTGCTATGTTTTAATTTTTCAAAAGAAGCTGTTTAAAGGCTGCAAAGAATGAGAGGTTAGAGGGCAGGTTTCTTTTGGCTAATTACTGTAGAACTGCCTTTAGAACTTAGGCAGTAAATAAGGACTTTGGATTTTAGAGAGATTCTGTCTGAATCTCAAGATTCAATAGTTTTGAAGCCACTGAACCCCGGAGACTAGAGCATTGCTATTAATGAGTGCTGCTCCAGACTGCTTTTGACACGTTTGCTTTTGAAGGACCAGACCCAGGAAGAGGGAGCTCTTTGTTTGTGGTCAGAATAACTCATTGTACACCCAGACAATTAACTCTTCAGTTGGCTTGCCAGCCTCTGTAAAGCACTCCGCTCCCCTCTCTGTCTACCTCCAGTTCTATTCAGACACTTAAGCACACCAGTGTTTTTTGTTTATTATTCTGAAAAAGTCCTTCACAAGAATAGTGGAGCAGATCAACATTGTCTTCCCAGCAGCATTTATCTCTGCCTGGCAGTGAGTGTGTCAATCAGGAATCAAAAAGCCAAACAGAGGAGGCTTTGAATTGTGTCACAGGGGTCAGAGTTACTTCCAGCTGTCTGTGCATGGGATAGGCTTTCTTGCAGGGCGAAGAATTGTGCTGCCAAACAAACACTGAGTACATTGGACCACAAAGTCCTTGGGGCTTCAGTGGCTACTTTCATATTGATGCACCTGCGAGGGAGATATGAAAAGGAAGTGGGGGGAACTAATGCCTTCCAGAAGGCACAGGGAAAGGCTCCTTATCCTATCTGGTTGATATCTGGAATGCAGTGCTGAAGTAAAGGCTGCCCACATCCATATGGCATACCGAATAGTTGACGTAGGAAGACAAAAATTACTGCAGTGACAGTGCAAGTCAACCTTTGCAGTCAGGAGCTCATTAAGCACACAGAGCCCTTGAATGTTTAGCACTTAGGCATATTTTCCCCTTTTTAAGCAAAATTTTACTTCACTTGTCCACGTCCAAGTGTTTGGGGGTTGTTATATCCAAAGGCAACACATTGCTGCTGTTTCTTAAAATTAAAGCAATAAGAGTGAGAATGTGGCTTTTGTTAATTTTGTTTAAAAAGCTGGGTTTTTTTGTAACAGCTGTGGGATCTCCATGCATAGAAGTGGTTGGACTCAATGATCTTAGAGGTCTTTTTCAACCTAAATGATTCTATGGACAGGAATGTGAAAACTTGGCAGGGAAGTCTATCTGCACTGGTGTGTTTTTATTTCAGCTGCTTGCAAAAACTTACCTTGATTGGCCAGATTGAAAGAATTTTCTTTGCATGAATGCTAACTTTCTGCACTTGGCACTATATATTGGCAATATATGTCTGTACATAAAAGTTGCATAGATTATTAAATTAATTATGACTTGCTGAAATTGTTTCATTTAATGTAGGGAAGGATTGTGGTTAAGGCAACAATTTGCTCCTCCCCTGCAGTACTAGAAGGGACATGTATTTTTGTGTAAGACCCCATGTAGTGCAAACACAAAACACAAGTTTTGTTGTCTTTTTTCTTTTTAAATACTTAAAACACCCTGGATCTGGAGGTAATACATAGAAATATGAAAGTCAAAACTGCATCTTCAAGATTCAGGAGCTGCATGGATACAAGGAGCCTAATTGACCTGGCAGCTCTTTGTTTGTCTGACCAGAGTTACTAAAGCTGCAGGAATGAGTATGTATGACTTGAGTCCCTCAGGAGTACTGGAGCCTAGGACAGCTCTTCTCTCTTGCTGTTGGCTTGACAGGTTTGCTAAAGGTGGACTTTGCTGCATCAAATATAACCTGCTAAGACTTCACTCATTGTCCTAGCTCTCTGTGCTCTAAGTTGCCTATTTAGCTTCAGCTGTGCTCTCTAATGACTCAGCCAAAACCAGATGATGGTAAGTGAAGGAACCACTTGACACTGGAAGAAGGCTGCCTCTTCCCAGAGCAGAGCTATGCACTTAAAATTGTCATCTGCTTATTCTATCAGTCTGACTCAAGTCTGGGAGCCATTGATGTTCAAGCTATAGACTTTAAGAAAAGATTAGATTTTGTATATAGCCTGGATGATTGACTCCATAAACACCTGTGCTCTTCAGAATGGAAGAAATGTTTACAGATTGCCTCATGGATTCTAGTCAGAACACAACATTAGCCTCCCACATCACATCTCCTGCCCAGGAAAAATATACTCACTGCACAAGTCATCTGAATACTTGCATCAGCACATTAGCAGACCAAGACCTGTGTGCTTCCCAAGCAACATCAACCTTCAGTACATCACTTTTATCTTCTAACTTTTCCCCTTTCTACAGCTTCCATTAGGTGGCTTGAGTTGAGAGTGGTAATTCACAGCAGCAGGTAGTTACATCACATATTTCCATAGTAATAATGTTTTTTTTATGTCAAGGAGTTTACTTTTCTCCAGATGTAATTCAAGTTGCTCATGGCCTTAGTGCTTGTCATTCAGAGTAAAATGATCACTTTAACAGGTGTCCTTTGCATGGATTGGATCTCTTCTTCCTCAATCCCAGTGTACACTACAGTCATTGCAGATGTGGATGCTTGCTAGATGTTTTGCAAGGATAAGACGTGGAGAAGGGTATTCTAGTGAAAGCATAAAGAGTTCTTGCCCAGCAGTAGTAGTAGATCAGGATGTGCACATAATTGTCCCTATTTCAAGTCAATGTCAGTCAAGCGCAATAAAAACTGTTCTTGCTTTTGAGCTTCTGACAGTAGTAGAGGAAGTGGAATTCTGGTTTATATCCAAGATACCTTAATGTGAAAATGGCTTAGAAAATCTCATTTAGACCTGCCTGTTTCACTCTTGTCCTGTGGCAAGATAAAAATACCATTTTAAAGTTGACAGCAATTGAGCCAGAAAAATCTGCTTAACTTTTGCAAGTGTACCCTAGGAAAAGGACAGTTGCTGGAGGAGTTTTATAGCTTTAAAATGCCCCATGAGGAGGTATTCTGCTGAGTGATACTGTCTGTAGACAGTGGTCTTGGAAAAGGAAAGTGGGTATTCATGCTGGGTTGTAAAACTTGGAAGAGAAGTATGCCAGTGAACTCCTCAAGGCTCTGAAAGTATTCTGCAACCAAGGGATGTGGTTCTGAATTACATGAGTTCCTGATCCGAAAGCATTGCTATCTAGAGGGGTTAGGAAGTAACACTTGATCTCTTTAATCTCTATGACATGCTGTGTATAAGGAACTATTGCAGTGGCATGCCTCTTTTGAAAGTGTGGAATTTAACAGCTCTTTGAAGAAAGGAAGAGACTGTACTCAGTGAACATACCTCATTACCTTTGTACCCAAAGTAACAGTATTATGTACTTCTCATATAGTATCACAGGAGACCTTAGGCCTCTGGAATAGTTCAGGGTTTTGTTCTATGTTGAAATATTTATTTAAGGAATACAAAATGTTTTTTCAAAACTTTCAGGTATGTAAAATAGAACTTATGCCTTATTTGTGAGGAGCAAACAGGCCAGTGGAACAAATATTCAGTGTGACAAACGGAGTATTGAGCGAGAGGAAAAATCAAATAAGAGAAGGCAAGTACTAGGGTGGATTTTCTGCCGAAAGGGAACAGCAGTGAAACTTGACGTAAGCTAATTTGGAACACCGAGAATTCTCCAATTTAAGAAAAAAAAATTGGTAGTTTCAGAGTAAGAAGCTGGCAGCTGGGAAGTGAGCATGGTGTTTTTAATGAAGTGCAATTTTTGTCTTTTATGTGATTATTTCATGACCTTTAAGAAATAATCAGAAATATCCCTGGCTTTTGATTTTTGAAATGTGGTGAATGTAATTACAGTGCTCTTGTCTATTGCATTTTTTCTTGTATGTGTGATGAAAGAACTGTAGAACTGTACTTGCTTGAACAACAGGGGAGTAATTATACTTCTCCCTATTTGCAAAACCCTTAATACTGTGCTGGGTGCTGCTACAATGTGGACTTAGTGACAATTTGGCTTTAGTAATCCAGTAAGGAAATGATTGTGTAATCCATTGAGCCATTTTACTGAGATTATCTTAAACAATAGCTTTGAACTGAAGGGTTTGTTTAATACTCTCCAGTAGCTTAATGGCTAACTTCATGCAAAGGCTGCTGCAAAATTTTCTTTAAGAAGAATGTATTTGACAAATTGTAATTGCTGCTGTGTTCCTTGCACATACATGAATGTGAAAGAATCCCCCTGAACCTGAAACATCCTGTGTTCTGCCAAATTTCAAATAATGATTTGGATCAAGTGGTGTGGCTCAGATCCACTTCTAATTTTCCCCCATTGTTGGCTTCCAGGTTGCTGCTTTAAATCTGAAAAGCAATTCTGTAATTACTTGGTGCAGAAACATTCATGAGAGCAATAAGAAACTTATTATTGCACTGGTCTTTTTTAAACACCAGGTCTCTTCCTATTTTGTATAACTTGAGAATTATTCCCCTTTCTAGTTGTTCTATGAGTGTCTTCAGCAGTTTGGGGTTGGTTTCTCAATCTTTAAAGCTAGTCATGCTAATTACATTCTGTTCACTGCTTCCTTACAGTGTAAAGTGCCATCCTAAATAAATAACAAGCCATAGCTGTGGCTCTTGGAGCCTTGCAAAAGTGGAGCAACCTATTCTAACATAAAAAGTGAAGATCAGCTATTTACTTCTATCCAAAGAACCTTTAAAGGGCAAAACCTTTCTCCTTGTAATTTAAGAAATATTCAGGAATTTTTTCCAAATCAGTTGCTCAAACTTAAAAAAAAATAAATACTGCTTATCCAGGTTACGGGTAATGCCCAATAACAGAAAAGCTCAGAACAAGAGCTGACTGAGGAATGGTGAGTATTTTTTCTTCCAAGTATTTTTTGTTACACTTGCAGTTTAGCATAAAACCAAATACAGTGATGAAGTGGAACATGACAACAGGATGTCTCTCTCATTTCTGTCAATGTCCTTTACTTCAGTGGATCTCTGAGGTTGAAATGGATTATCAGCATGTTTTTGCTTTCTGTGAACTAGACTACTTTGTGTGGAAATGCATAAAATAAATTAACTGTGGAAGAGGTGTTCAAGCTTTTCCTCACTTAAAAAAACTGCAAATACGGGTATGGGTGGAAAAAGTCTACAAGCTTCTGTTTTCCATCTTTGCCCTTCCCTTCCTCTTCCGATGCTCTCTTACTTTTGTAAATGGAGCTGATATAAGAGAAGGCTAAGGGCAGTTATTGCTTCCTCTAGGAAAGACTGTCCCATGTACATTTCCTCAAGAGTGTTTGCCCTGTGCATCTGATGGTCATGGAGACAGGCAAGCCTGGCTTTTCTGGCATGGACTCCTCCCTCCAACAGATTTTTGCTGTGCAACTTTACATTTTAGGTTACTGCCCACTTTACTGCCTAGTGTCATTCTTGCCAATAACACATGCAAAGAATAGTTACTAAAAATTGAAGGTTTTAAGTCACTATATTTCAAACAGGAAAAAAAGCCCAATTCTAGGTGTAGTAGACTGACCCTGGCTAGATGCTAGGCACCAAAGCTGCTCTATCACTCTGCTCTGGAACTGGATATGGGAGAAAATGTATCAAAAGTTTGTGAGTTGAGATAAGGTCCAGGAGAGATTATTCACCAAATACCATCATGGGCAAAACAGACTCAACTAAACCTAAACCTAATGTAAGAGAAATTATTGTTCCACAATTTTCCATTGGAAGACATTGCCACTACATTGCAATTAGAGAACACCTTGATGCAGTCATTGTGAATAAAAAAGATTTGCTATTGACCATCCCATTCTAACAGCTCTGCAGTAAATGCTGGTGTCAGTTCTACACAGGTAAGTTGCAGAAGAATTCTTCTTTTGAGCAAAAGGAGTGAGGAGAAAGACGCAATAGGACAGCAATCTCCAGAACCTTTGCTGTCTAAGGAAATGGCCTGTGTGAAACTAAACTGACCTGAAACTAAAAAGGCAATTAATTGCCTTCTGGGTAGACTACCAGGTGATAAGCACCAGTGGTTTGAGGAGGGA
This sequence comes from Ploceus nigricollis, assembly GCA_013399945.1. NCBI lineage: Eukaryota > Metazoa > Chordata > Aves > Passeriformes > Ploceidae > Ploceus > Ploceus nigricollis. The sequence goes on from VXBC01004234.1 coordinate 306,554, forward strand.
GGGGGGAGGCTTTTTAAGTGTACCAAAAGGGTTTAATGCATATTTTATGTAAAATGTTATTGCTTTTAGCATAAAATGATTTTGTTCTGTCTGTCTTCTCTCTCTTCTGGACTTGGCCGGGCCATGTACAAATCCCAATCATTCAACAGTACTGGAGAGTAGATAGTATTTACCTCAATAATGGTAGTTTCTTTTCGATTCTTTCTAACCCTCAATTCAGATGATGGTTCGAAGCCAACGCCTACCATGGAAACCCAGCCTATTTTCGATGGAGAAGGTAAGAACGTCCCTTAAAATAACAACAAAAAAAGCTACTTCCCTCTCCCTTTTCTCTAGGATTTATGGTTCAAATGCTTTCTATATCCTGCACAGCAGACAAGCCAGTGAATCTCATAAGTTATCCAAATTTTAGAGTGCCCTTGGGACCTCAGGCATTTTCCCTAATCCTTTTGCATCCTCCCCACTTTTCTAGAATCCAACAATAACACCAGTTGATCAGACTCCTGGTGTAATCTTGCAGGAAAAAGTGTGTCCCAGCAAGTAAAAAAAAGGTGCATCAAATCAGAAGTGGCCACTTCCTTTAGACTGTCCTTACCCCCTTACTATCTCCACTCTGGTGATACTAATACTGGGAGTTTCATAACCTCTGCAATGTGTTAGAGCTTCACAAAAGGAAGGGTAATGCTAAACCACAGCTTGTGAATGTTGACTTGGAAGAAAATTGCTGGGAGGTTTCTTTATTTAGCAAATGCTTTCATTGACACACATGCTATTTAAGCAAATGAAGTCATTGTCCTGGGCCCACTTAATTCATGGCCCACCCAGGCAGTTTCCTTCTCAAATAGGCAATCTTGCAATTGTATTATTTTGGAGAGGGAATATCAGACCTTAGTCTATTGGAAGCCTTTAAACAAGGATAAAATGGCTGTCATCACAGAAGGTTCAAGCCTTTTACACATACAAACATAAATACCAGTGGGAATCGTGCTCCTTTGGTAGTGAATGGGCGTAACAGCAGCTGCTGATATCTTGCATATTGCTTGGAAGCAGTGCCTGTTTTCTACAGGTTTAAACCCACAACCGTTACAGTGAAGCTGTGGGCTGAAGTATGAACCACTCTGTGACCCATCTGAAACTGCAGACTATATGCAGTGAGGCAAAGCCTGTGCATTTTCATAGGGGACTGCTGTACTTCATGCACATCCCATGCACATCCCACATCCATGTACATCCCATTTTTTAAGCTGGATCAAAGGCAGAAATGGTGACTACTGAACAAGAGTAGGAGGTACTTTTCTATTGATATTTCCTGCTTTCTTGTAGAAACAGGTGCTGTGTTAGGGTTTTATTGTTGCTAAAATAAACATATTTAATGGTGAGATGCTGTAGTTCTATCACTTCATATTTAGTGATCGTAGATTTGTAACAATCTTCTTGTGAGCTTTAAGAACCAGCAAAGCTCTCAGAGAAAAAACACTCAAATAAACGAAGGAGACTGAAGCCATGCTGGCTCTCTCTTGTTTATATCAAAAGAGGGTTCCTCCTGGCAGTAAGCTAATATTGTATTAAATTACTGTTGGCAATCACAAACTTTTGACCTTTCTCTGTGAGGGTACCCATAGATATATAAAGGAAAGAATGTGCTAGTAGAATGCAGGAGTGAGGTGATGTGGTTAATACAGCCTGTTCAGAAGCTCCTTCTAGGAGAATTTCAACATTTTGGTCATTCAAATAGAATTGAACAAAGTTCTTGAAGTGGTGTAGTGAACACACCTTTTTTGGTTCTTCTGGTGATGGGCAGGATCTGAAAAAAAGTGTTATTCTGCCTTCCATGAAAAACATTTTCAATCAAAAACCTTCACGTTGATTTGTAGGTGAACTCCAGTCTGATAAATGGGCTTGGACTGAATGATGAAAGATTGGCTCTCAAAAACTTGCAATGTTATTCAAGACCTTGTCTCCTAGACTTTGAGAGAGCATGACTAGTGCAATGGCCTTCTGTTGTATTAGCAGTGTCCCTTATGACTCTAGAGAACAGACAGACAGGTTAATCAGGCTATGCATTGATGAATAATCTCTTCTGTGTTTGTCACTCTACATATTGTCATCTCTATTAGTAAAATAGGACTAAGTAGATTTCAGTGGTGGCTGTAAGAATAAACAATTAATGGTGTGATTCTTGGGGTGTCCTGTGCAGCACCAGCAGTTGAACTTCAGTGATTCTTGTGGGTCCCTTCCAGTTCAGGATATTCTGTGATTCTAAAGTCCTGAACAACCTGGTCTGTTCTTGAAGCTGACCCTGTCTGGAGCAGAAGGTTAGACCAGACACCTCAGGATGTCACCCTGAACAATCCCTTGATCCTATCTGAGCAAATGTGTTGTGATACTTCACTGGAAGACTCTCCCAGTGTCTTGGGTAGGTCTTCCTGAGGAATGGCTTGTACTTGGTGTCTGACACAAATGACAGAAAAGAGCAAAACAGTTATCCATTCACCTGTCAGGTCTGAAATCTTCATAGATGTCCAAAGGCAGTAAAGTTCACACTGAATTTGAGAACTGATGGGTTCCTGTAAACCTATATATTCAAAATCAGGCAGCCAGGGTGGAGCTGGTATCAACATGAATGGACAATAACAATGTAGATTTTTTTTCATGTTTTGCCTTTGGTTGCCTACCTTCCATACACAAGGGGCTGACTTTTTTCAAAGGGCATTACATACACTCAGCTGCCCGTGAAATGTGTGATACCTCTTGGACTTCAACAACTCTAAGATGAAGATTCACCTTTCCCATGCTTTCATCTACATTAGAGGATAATGAAAATTCACATTTCATGCATAAGTTCCCCTCCCACTCCCTACCATCTTCCCTGAGGGCATAACAGAGCAGTGCCAGAGATAATGTAAATCAGATAACTTAAACTCTCGCATCCAAGGTTTGAATCATAACACAGCCATCTCTCTAAAAATTATTTCATATTATTATAATGCAGATCTTAGAGATGTTTATAGTGAATCTTTTTTTAGGATAAGATTCTCCTCTGCTGAAGAATATCTTATTAATGTCCTTGGTATAGTTTTGAAATGTTATATTCCCTCCTGCACTTCTAGGCTCTGTTATTTTGTTTTCACCATCTATTTAGTTTCCATGGGCAAGGTGTAATAATTTCCTAAATATATCTTCTTTACACATCTCTTCTTTTTGGTAAACTTCACTTCTTAATTCAGTGGGAATCTACTCTTTCCCCAGATCTGTTGTTCAGAGGTGCCTGTAATCCAAAAAGATGTCGAGGTTACCTGGATTGAAAATACATTTCTATGGTAGATTCCAAGGAATTAATTTCCTTCTCTTTATCTTTATCTTTTATTCTTTTTTCACAGAATTCCTTTTTGTGCACCTTTCAACCTCACTGAAAGATGTACACCATTGTATTTCTAAAGGCCTTCATCATTCTTCTGCATCTATTGACTTTGATTGTCCCTCCTTTTTCAGCTGTAGACATATCTGGTCCATATGGTGCAGATTCAGAGCTAAATTTCATCCCAGATATAGGAGTTTAAGCCCCTTTTGGGGAGAACTACCTCAGATTAAACATTGGGTAAGAGCTGGGAAGGGGAGAAGCACACATGTAGAAATAGTCCATAAAACAAAGCATGTGGGTGTATGTATTTATAGAAGCATATGATGGCTGATGGTTGATAAAATGGTGTAGTGAAACTGGCAGAGAAGGCAATTTTTTGTATTCCAGTAGCAATAAAAGTTTGTTTAACAGTGTTCTTCAACCTATACTTCCTTGTGAAAAAAATGCCCTGAACACAGTTACTATGATGCCTTCAATCAATGTGGCTGAAAATATTTAGGAAGGAGAAATTAATTTTCTTTTTTTTTTTTCAAGTTCTTTTAATTTATAATCAATTTCTCTTTACTCAGCTAGCTTCTCCCTTTGCTGAGCAGATCCATGTAAATGTCAACAAGGGAGCAGGAAAACTCATGTGAAACGTTCTTAGAGGAACTTAAGAAAAACCTCAGGATGTGCTATTTAAGTTGTGTTCTTGTGAAAACTGAAATTTTTTTCAGAAACTATCAGTCCTGAAAATGTCACATGAGGTGCTCTAGCCCATGGTAGCAAGTAGTGCTTTGCTCAGTTCTAATCAAATTCTGAGGTTATGTCATTTCTGTGGCTTAGGGCAGGTTCAGATATGTTTTGAAGTTGATTATAACACCTCAGAGGAGGTGCTCTAAGCACTTTTTTCCACAAATTTATGTTTGAATGTCTTGGTTAGTGCATCAGACATGCTTTTCTAACCAGAACCTATTTCTTTAACAGACTTCCTTTCAAGTCTTTCCAGAAATATCTTCGTGTCTCAGCCTATTTATTTCGGATTTTGTTGTTGCTTGTTTTAGGGAGCTGACTGTGGCCAGACCTTCTTGGGCTGTTAAAAAAAAATTTAAGGTCTGGATTGGATGTTTAAAATTTGGATTTCTGGGGGAAACAGCATATACTGTAGCACCCAATGCAATGTTTGTGATCTCTGAGTCTTGAGGAAAAAGACTTTTTGAGAATTTAGGAAGTGAGGATTAGAGGGAGGAAAAAAAAAGTTTTGCCAGCAGAGATATACTTTCTGAAACAGGAAGATAATGAGAGAATCTTGTGGAAGATTTACAAATGGTGGTTCATAAGAGTTGGAAGACCTCACCAGGGGATGAACCTGTCTGTACAAAGATGTACAAAGATCAGTTATGGCATGATTGTAGCTGACATCTTGTTTTCTATGAAGAGAGACTGAGAGAGTTGAGGTTGTTCAGAAGACACCTCCTAGCACCTTCCAGTCTCTGAAGCCAGCCTACAAGAGAGCTGGAGAGGGACTTTTTACAAGAGCATGTAGTGACAGGATAAGGGGGAACAGCTTCAAACAGAAGAAGAGTAGGTTTGGATTAGATATGAGGAAAAAAATCTTTATTTTGGGGGTGGTCAGGCACTGGAACAGGTTGCCCTGAGAAGCTGTGACTGCCCCATCATTGGAAGTGTTCAAGACCAGGTTGGATGTGGCTTGAAGCAGCCTGGTCTAGTGGAAGCTGTCCCTACCCATGGCAGGGGGGTTGGAATAAGATGTTCTTTAAGGTCCCTTCCAACCCAAACCATTCTACGATTCTGAGTAACTATCATGTGTATTTTTACTAGTTGCTGCAGTTTCTTTAAAGTTATTATTTTTATTCTTTCAGAAATCACAGCACCCACCCTTTGGATTAAGCACTTGGTCATCAAAGATTCCAAAATGAACAGCTCTAATATAAGGAATTCAGGTAACGTTCCATCTAAAAAAATTATTATTTTAACTAGTCTGTAGCTCCTCACCATCTGTTCTTGTTTCATTCTTTCTTCATTGTAGCTATCAAGCTGCTAGGGTTACTTGCAGCCCAGGCTATAAAGTAATTTCAGATAAGGTCCTTTTTTGTGGCCAAAGGGCCATAATCAATGTGTGATGAAGGATGTTTGTTTCCACAAACCATAACTGGGGAATCTCTTAATTTCTTAATCTATTAATTCATTTTAGTCATCTGTCATCTTTATTCTGTTTGCTGTTCAGCAAGAATATATGAACTGAGGCATTTGGCTGATAGATTTGGGCTGTCATTTTGGTCTAAGCAGTTGCAAAAAATACGAAAAGAGGCTTCTTTGCTAGTGAATTCAAGATTCTTCTCTGCAGGAGATATTTTTTGATAGAGAAATTAACAGATCATTTCACAACTAAAGGTGGTTTAATTGTGTGTGAGCCTAAGAAAATGTTGAGATTGTTTTGTGGGTAGTGGAGTGGATGAGAGAAGACCAAAGCCTAAAAAACAGCAAAGAAGAGATCGTGAACATGAATGGGAAAAGGGGAAGCAGGAAGACATGAAGTCAGAGTGTAAAACTTGAGACTGGAGATACGGGTGACATGATGGAGTGGAGTCATTGAAATGAGAAGAAACTGGAGAATCTGAAGAGGAAGGTTAGGGATTCTTAGTAAGAATGGTTTCTGTCTGATATTTTTACTGAGGTGGGAGAAATTAAAAAATTAAGGGGAATATAAGAGAACAAAATTCCTTTAAGAAGCCACAGGTTTACTTTAAGATTTGAATAGGAGATGCTGCTATTACATATATTTTATGAAGCATACATGCCTAGAACCGCTGTTGGAATAATTCCAGTCACCTAAACAGATAAATTGTTATATCTTGAAGTGCCTCATCATCTGGTATTTCTGGATTAGCTAGAGAGCATTCATGACTGTTCCTTTAACCTTCTTCTGCCACTTCCAAGCTTCAGGGTGAAATCAGTGCTAGGTTGGGTGAAACTCTCTTGCTGCAGAATGAAGAGCTCTTGGCAGGAGGACAGCCAGCATTGCCCAGACCACAGTTTTAACAAGTCTCTTGAGCTTCACCTCCCAGCTCTTTTTGTAGCAGGGTGGTCTGTGTAGGATCTGCCAGTGGGAGTCATCCAGAAGCTTCAGATGATGTGTGAGTATCAGCATCCTTCTTTAAGGATGTCTTTCAGGGGAGAGCAAACACAGCTTCTGGTTTTTGTCAGCTGCTGGGGCAACCAGCAGCTGACAGTTCAATTGAAGGTGACAGTGTAATATTAAAATCCTTTGTAATGGGTCTTACCTATCTTGGAGACCAACTTTCCTTCTAATACAGAAAACCTCATAGCTGTAATGGAAAGAAGAGTGAGTGCTAAGAGGTTGCAAAGGGACTTGGGAGCAGGAGGGTCTGTCTTCCACCCTTTCTTGGCCTGACAGAGCCGAAGTAGGCTGGCTTTCATGTTGTAAAGGCAATCACTTTGATTGTTTATTCAGGAAGCTGCCTGATGTGTACTGGAATTTTGTCCACAGAGGCATGCCTTGTGTGACTTTGCTTTTGCACACTTTTTTCAATTGTTTCTGATGTCAGTTCTGTTACTCAAACAAAATTATTGTGAGTGCATAGGACAAATGAAAAATAAATGATCTTGTGGAAAATTCAAGAGCTGTGTAAAAGGTGGTTTATACAGCAAGCTAAAAGGAGACGTGGTTCATCTGACTCAGCCTTACTGATCACTCTGATGCTCGCTTGCTGTAGGGTCTCGTTAAAAGACTGGGTTGCCAACTTTTATCCCCAAATTTCCACACTGAGCCATACAGATACACAGCCATTACAGTTTCTCACAAATTGTTAAGAAATAATACTGCCTAGAGCTATGGTTTAGGTGTTATAAAGTGTGGGCTACTTCAGCCTTTTTCTTTCAAATAGTGAAGCCTAGTCACCTTGTTTGGTATCTTTCATTCTTTTCATCCCTTGTAATATATGTTAAAGGCAATGTAGAGTAGTTAGGATCAAACTGCAGAGAACTGGGGGGGATAATTATCATTTAGAATCATGTTTCTTCAATTGTCTTCGAATCTGTCTTGGCTGTAGATGATGAAACAGCTGTCATGATATGGGCATGCAAAACTGGGGGATGTTTTTAATTGCCTTTGGCCCAACTTGAAATACTAATGCTTAGCACATTTCCATTTTTTAAATTTAGTTTTAAAGGGTTAGGATAAGTTTTCCTAGCACAAGATTTGAATTCTTCAGTTTATTCTTGCCTCAGCTGTATTGTCTATCCAAGCTTACACTTACAGTCTTGGAGCAGATACAGCCTTGTATGCTTTTGCAGCAATTTAATGGGATCACTGAAATTGGAAGGGAGAAAAGAGTAAAGACCTGGTAGGTCATCTAATCTACTGCCTTAGGGCTAGTGAATCTTTAAGGAGAGCAGCATTTTCTACTGTACCATAAATGCCTTAAATAATAAAGATTTTATTTCTTCCCAAGGGAAGTTGCTCTGCTCTCTGAATTCAATCTCAGATTTTTTTTCTTTTTCTAATATCCAGCCTAACTCATCTTTTACTTCTTATTCCTTGGAGTTTGTATAGTGAAACACTTAGCTCTGATCTCTTTTCTCCCTGTGGTGATTATATGGCCCTGTCCTTTTCAGATACTGCTGTCAGAGGATGTGTGCTGTTCTCTAATCAGCACTGACACGGGGCATCTTAGAAAGCAAGCACCATGGCTATGTCAGCCATGAGGAGAAATTCAGAATTGCTGTATGGAGTCAAATAGACTCTTTAATTTGCTGTCATTGTCTCTGGTCAGTGTTAGGTGAGCCACCCACCAGGCAGCTGAGCTGGTGGCACCCCATGTAATATATGCTGCCTGTCTCCTGTAAGGGCTGCATTTGAAATCTGAGTATTTCATCTTCTGTTTAGTGTTGACAAACAGAAGAGGTTCTTCTGAAACTGATCTCTTTTTTTTGAAGCACTTACATTTTGTTTGGCATGTGTAAATCCTAATTAAGCTAGGGATCAGGAAAAGCAGAATGACTCCAGCCTGGTGATTAGAGCACTTGACTGAGAATCTATATGTCTCCAGGCATTTTGCCAGTGAGTTTTTCTATGCTCAGTAAAAGAGCATTGCTAGGAGGGACTGCTAGTGCTGTTACCCCAGCCCACCTCAAAGAATTAAATGGCACCCTTTTCTCAGTAGGGTGAGATGCAGGTTCAAACCTTCTCAGCTAGAAGCAGGAATCAAAATATGAACATCTGGACTGTTGCACAGCAGAAAAGTTGTTTTTCTACACTTAAAAACAACATTTTTTGTCTGTATGAGTCTTGCAAGTCCCAATTTTGTTTTTGGGGGGGAAAGTAAAAGGTCTAGATCAATTCAATATTATTGTGGCAAGATGACAAAGATATTTTTTGCTGCTTCTCCCTTTTCCCAAACATGCACATCCACATGTGCATGCACATGGATACCTTAAGCAAACTTAGACAGTTACCTAGCACTGCTCTCTGGGATGTGTTGTTTTTAACACTGCCAGAGCAGGAGGTGATTCAGGTGCGGTTCTTGCAATGGTTGTTCTCTAATCAGCATGGCTGGCAACTGTCTCTTCATTCTACTTTTACTGTTTCAGCCTCTTCCCCTCACCCCCAACCTATTTCAGCCTGAAACAGTCCAAGTGATTATTTTTTTTCTTAAGTTCTTAATCTAGGGAAGCATTTGATAATGTTTTCCACTTCCAAGAAATCAAATGGCTGCTTGTTTAGGAGCACCCCATCTCCACTGAGGAATCCAGGGATTTTCCTCACTTCCAGAGTTGGGTTATCTCCAAATTCATTTGTGCTACTTTGTGATTTGGTTTTAGTTAGCAAGAGTTTCCAGCCTGTATCCAGCTTACCGTGACAACCTTTAAGAAAACCACAGAATGATGTAATGAGCCCCTGCATGGAAAAATAAACAGCTCTGGAGAAACCAGCAGTAGCAGCCTCAAGTAAATATTCTTCAGTCACTGGGGTTTTGAAAATGACGTTATTTGAAAGGAAGAATGAGTAATATATTAAGGTTAGCAGCTGAAGACAGGTTTCTGTGTGCTGTGCCTAGTTCAGGGAAAAAAAAAAAAACCAAAACCCCATAGCTGTTTGTTTCAAAATTTTGCTTGGTGAATGGGGACCAATTCCATGTGGCCTATTCTGTTCAGCTCTGGCACTCAGGCATCGTGCTGGCATCTCATGATGGCATTCCAGTGATAGATCTTTCTCCTGTCAGGAGCTCTTAGTGGACAGAGTATAACTGAATGAGCTTTGAAAACAAGAATGGTGGTATTCACATTTCTTTTTCTTAATTGACTCAACTTGAAGCCCAAACTTTAGGGCTTTTCAAAGGGGGAAACAACTTGAAAACCTCACATCTGTGTATATTCCCCCCTCCACTTGAAAGGGAGTCTCTTAATTCTTGGGTGCAGTTTGTCTCCAGAGATCTGTACAGTGAAGTGGGGTGAGATTATATCAAGTGTTATTACCAGGACCTGAGTTCTCTGGTTTGTCTGTGTTCCTTATGGGGTCTTTTTTCCCACTTGCAGGAAAAAAAGGATAAGAAAACACCCATGGCACCCCCAGAAACATTCTCTCTAGTACTCAGTTAGGAAGTTACACCATTTTCCTGCATGCCTCTCTTATTGATCGGGGTAGTAACTGCCCCAAGGGCTAATGTACTCATGGGTATGTTGTCTTATCCATATGGAGGCTTTCTGCAAACACATACATTAAAAAGGAGTCTGCTTGAGACTATATCGAGAATCAGCATAGTTCCTCTGATCAGGTGAGATGAACATGTAATGAGACAGAGCTTGAGAAGGAAGGTCTTTTCAAGTTTTAGTGGGATACCCCAAAAATAGCCAAGATTAGACAAGAGTTTAATTTGTTATTAGGACTTCCCTTCTCCGAAGTGAGGATAAAGACAAAGAGCTTGAATGCCTATATTATTTTCCAGAGTGGGGAGACCTTGCACCTATCTGTTGAATGTACAGTTATCTGGAGTTGGAGCAAATTTCTTCATGCCTTGGAAATGTGGAACACTGCAGAGAACAGGGAGCCACAGGTAGATTCAGATGAGGTTCTTGAAAAACAAAACAATGTTATTAATGGGGGTAATTCCACACCTGTTTTTATCCTGCCTTCTCAGCCTTATTCCTTAGGTGTCTTGTCCTACTCTTGGTGCACAGCACTTTCCACCTTGTTATTTAAAGACATGAGACCATGGACTTCTGCTTCTTCTGCTGCTTTTTTCCTGTTTTCCACTATTACTAAACTAGTTGTTTAAGTTTGAAACTGGCTGTCTCTCTCTCAATGCCAGTTCTGTTAATGTTACTGTCCAAATGTCTAATACAGGACTGTAGGCTCTTCCCCAAGATCTGTGGCTGGTTAGTGTTAGTCAGGATACTGAGGAAAGGAGATAGCTATTACTTTGTCAGAAAAGTAGATTGGTTTTAAAGGGGCTGTAGTCAGGAATAATTGTGCTTTAGGGACGTCTGAATAAGATGTTATGGTGGCATTTGAATTGGAAAATTTTGGTGCCTATGGATGACATTCTAATGCTGACTGCAGTCCTCCTTGGTAAACATTTTTGTGCTTCTGTCTTCTCTGGGCATAACACCTGGGATTAGTTAAAGGCTTTTGAATTTCTCCCTAGCTGAAAAGGAAAAAAGTGTCGTTGATGGTGTCAAGAGCAAGAGTTCATGGGAGGGAACCAGTGTGTCAGAAAGCTTTTGTCTTTTCTACTGTCCTCTTTTAATGTATCCTTCTTGGTTCTTTTCCCGCATCTTGAGCCAGTACCTCCCAACACAGTGCTTCTCTAACCTGTCAAAGCTATTGAGCTAAAAGTCTGTGACTATTGTCCCATCTGCCGCAACTGTTTATCTTCAGACCTTTGTATTAGTCCTCCCAGCCCTTCTTTTGGTGAGGATTTGTTTTGGTTTTGTTTTGAATTAATTTTAGTTTAGATTCTGGCTTGATACCAAATAAAGCAAAGAGAAGCTCCTGTTGAGTATGAAATGAAAACTTACTAATTCCATTACATTTTCACAACAAATATATATGCTCTTATTTGCTGAGTTCCTGTTTCCTTGCAAGCCAAAATGTGATATTAGTTCCTCACCTATTATCCCTCCCATCCCTCTGGCTCCATGTGTGGTGCAGGCATCCTTTCCTGTCTTGGCTGCTGCTTGGGAGGCCTCTGTCTCTTCTTCCCTTCTGGAAGTTCTGAGAAGGATGATATGTGTGATGCCCAAGGGTGATTCTCCCACAGTCTCAGTGTGACAGGTGTGTGTGGTGAAGAAGGGAGTATGTAGGAGAGAGCAGAAGCAGGGGGAATGGAAGAATCTAGGACCAGGACCCTTCCCAGACAGCCAGCAAACAAAATCATAAATAACATGCCACTGGGGACCAGTTAATCTGCTCTATGAAAAGGTGCAAAGTATACAAGTGGGAAAAATAACACTGTATAATAATCAGCATGCAACCATAGGTGTTAAACCATATGCAGCTAGGCAAATAAATGAAGCTCCCCCTGAGAGCTGTGCGATAAATCATTCCCAAAGAATTCAGTCACTCCCCCCTCCTTATCCCCCAAAAGAAAGAAAATAAATTACTTTAGATGTGGAGTCATACTACTGCTCTGCAGCTGCCAGTTAAGGCAAGTGGACAAGAAGCAGTAGGAGAAGGGGCAAAGATATAAGAAGCTGGGGTAAAAGGGGAAATAGAAAACAGCGCTGCTTTTAAAACCAATGAGGATTTGGTGGGGAAGGGAAAGGAAATAAGCTCCAGCACCAGGCATTACCTGAACATACAGACACAAACTGAGAGTGCTCAACTTTGTGGAGTTTGTTTTGCTTTTTAGCAGAAGTGGTTCAGATTGAAGGGGGTGTATGGATTTGCTGAAGTAATTCCTTAGCAGCACAGTCTCCTTGCTGTTTGTAATAGCAGCATTCAGCACAGGCTCATTTGTGCATCTGCCCTTCAGACATCCATTTGAATTTATGCTGATGCCTGCAGAAAGGTTGCACATATTGACTCACCTTCCCGCCTCTCTTGAAATGTTCCTGTTAAATTCACCACATTTCTGAGGTACGACAATTAAGGAGGAGCTGTTTCAAGGTAACTGTCATTACTAGCTCCTAGATAACCTCTGGAAAATGTTTAGACCTAGGTAGGCTTCTCCTGAAACCAAAAGCCCTGGTGGAGCTTGCAGGTGACAAGTGAAGGAAAAAAAGGGTTCAAAACACAGGTCAGGGTATTCCTATGAGCATCTGCTGCCCACAGAGCTGTCCAAGAAGGCCATGAATATTGCCTAGTTCAGCATAAGGCTGTGAAGGAGAAGAGCTGCATTCCAGAGCTTTGGAAAACCCTACCCCTCCATGGGGGTGTCTGTTGGGCATCCATCTCATGACACTGATGAAGTGGGAGCAGTTCCTCTGTCCCATGGCTGATGTCTGAATCCTGTGTTACATCACTGAACTTCCAAAGCCCGGATATTCTACGCAGAGCCAGCTGACTCTGGGTAAATATCCAAAAGTGACTGCTAGCTTCCTGTCAGAGGCAATTCCCTCTGCCTCCTTGTAAAGTGCAAAATACTACGGGAAAAAGCTGATCTGTCACTACATGAAAAGGCTCATCACACTATAAACCTGCCTCTCTTGCCTTCTGTTCCTCACCAGTAGTAGCATTAAATACAATGTTGCTGTAGGTAGGAAGACCAGTCTGAACCACTTTCTACCTGCCTGTGACAGTTTTCAAAGTCTTTCTGTTTAGTGTCCTATAATTGCAGAGTAACAATACTGTAAAAATAGTGTGCTTCTAGCTGGAAGAGGTAGGCAAGTTCTCCAATAATTGCTGTACTAGTTGTTCCAAGGACTATTAAAAACAGGTGTGGAAGTGAAAAAAGTTCCCCAGTAATGCTAAGGCTCCAGTGGAAACACCTACTTTTTTGTTTTATTGAACAGAATTTCTCAGTATGGAAAGAGTGCAGTGAAAAAGGAGTATAGGGAAAATGAATGTGTTCAGAGACAGGTGGCTTATGTCAAAGCTAGGTACGCCACAAGCTCACAGTGCTTAGAAACTATGTGAAATGGAAAAGAGGCATTAGGGAAGAAGAAACACAGACTGTGTAGCTTTGTCTCCAAATGACAAGGGCAGTGTCTAAGGCTGAAAGATTTTTCTACTGCTGAGGAACCATCCTGATGTCAAGAAGTGAAGAGGCTGCATTTTGATGCCAAACTTTCTCTGCTCAGACTGTGGAAGCTGTTGTCATTGTGAAGGTACTGCACAGGTACAGCTGTCATAAAGGATATGGAGGCCAGGTGCATTAGAGGGGGTCAGACCCCAAAGTCTGGAGACTTAAACCAGATCAAATATCTTCAAGATTTTAGTCTGTGTTAGCAAAAAGGTTGCCTCAATCACTGAGGATCTGCTGGAGCTTCTCAGCCTGTGTGAGGAGAGCAAAAAGACCTGAAGACATTCACGTGGTTTTCTCTCCTTGTTTAAACCCAGGGTCACATCCAAATAATAGCAGTTCTGACACACATAATCTGTTCCTAATCTGGCAACAGAGATCCCACTGCCTCTTCCAATGAGTGAACAGTTAATCACCAGGGATTTTTTATATCAAACCTAAATATCCTTTCTCCAAGTAAGCTGTCTGCTACTTGACCTACCCATGGGGAAGGAAAAAAAATTATCTATGGCTATCTTTTTTTTTTTTTCTTATAGAACAGCTTTTATGTCTCAGAAGACTGAATGTCATCCCTAGACTAAACAAATTGAATTCTTTTAGCCTTTTCTCATAGATCAAGTTTCGTAGACCTTTGCCTGTTCCCCTTGCTCTCTCATGCCCTCTTGCCAGACAGTCCTCCTGTCCCTCAAAGTGCAGTGCCCAATGCTTGTACACAGGGCTGATTTAAAGGATCAACAGTACTTAGTGCCCATTCCTTATGTAAAGTCCCCATCATTGCATTCCATGGCTGGATTTACCTGTTTTGATTCTTTTTGTTGTTGTTTGCAATGTCCTGACTTTTTTTGTGCAGACTTTTTTTGTGGTCTACCTAAGCTGCTGACCATTTTTACCAAGTCTCACTGTCTCACCAGTAATTTCCTCCCCATGTGCTGGATTTCTCCTTGCTGGTTGTTATGGTTTGTACTTGTAAGTTGTTATTACACTGATTTAAGACCATTTATCAATGTGATTTTGAATTCTTTCCTGAAGTTCAGTCTGTAAATTGGATGCTCTGTTCTATTGGCCAGAGTGGTCATTTAATTTGATACAAGTCTCATGGTAGCTTTCAAAATAGGGAGCTTATGAGTCCTCTTGTCTTGGAGAGCATCTTTTTCTTAACCTGCTGTGTTAGGTAGCTATCTTGTAGTAATTGTATGTAGCTTGCATTTTCCTCATTTGGTTACAAGAATGACACAACTTTAGATATGCTCTAATGAACCAGAATTTATTCAGAGGTCTAATGCATTGTATATGAACATGAAAATATTCTCAGTTTTTTCCCAGGATGATGTACCACAGCCATAAAAAAAGCATTGTTCTTTTTCTGCCATCCTTCAGCTAGTCTGGCTATAGCTTAGGAGGGCTAGGACTGTGTGACTGACTGCTTGTGAGATGGGATGGTATAAAGGGTCCAAGGCCTGCCTGAAAAGCAGTTCAGTCAGAATTGCAAGGACAGGTAGCTTTCAATGGACAGGTTTCAAGATGTGCAAGTGTGGATCTTTATTCCTGTGTGAGTTGGGAACCCTGTGGAGCACACTCTTTTCTTAGCTGGGTAGGACACAATGCCCACAGGTTCTGAAAAAGGAGCATAAGTTGTGCATCAGAAAGTCCCTCCCTAAGTTTGCTCTAATCCGTGAGGTGGTGCTTCCTTCAGCCAATCCTCCTTATTGCAAGCTAGAGGGTAGATATTGAATAGGCTTCTCATCATGTAACACTGGTGGGAATGCAATGCAGCTTTATCTCCTAGAGCAGAAGGAAAATGGCGGGGGAAGCGTGTGTTCCTGGATAGCTGAAGTTTAGTGAGCCACTTGGAATAATGCATTTTTGAAAATTATAACCCACCTGTTAAACCTTTGCATTGTTCAGCACTGGAACATGTAGTACCATCTGCTTCCTCTGTAGCCTATGCCTTGAGAAATGAAATTGAGTGAGTACCAAGGTATAGCAAAGGCTGCTCAACTGGTACAGTATGGGAACACCTGCAAGGTTTGTTTTTCTTTTTACCGTCGCGTTAGCCAGAAAACTCTGGAGGGACCATGATCCCAGACAGAACAGGGTGGAGTGGCTATCAGTACTGATGACTAACAGAGGTGTGGAGAGATTTATGCTATCCCCATGAGCCGTATTTGCTCAGCTGTTATTGTGCTCCCAGTAAACACAGAAGGGGTTGTTTCTCTTCCTCCACCCACAGCCCTGCCCAGGGGACAGGCAATAAGGGCCTATTTACTGCATTGCTTTGCTAGTCCTGCCAGCATTTGTGCATGTGCCTACTCAAGGCTTTTCAAATGCTCTTTCCCCTCCGAGGAGGCAAGGATGCAGGTTTGGGCTGCTGAGGTAACCTGTGCTGAACTTGCTTTCTGCCCACAGCTTTTGTAAGCTCTGTCCTGGGATGAGGTACCTGTTCTCCTGGAGTGGACCTGGGTCCAGTTCACATTAGAGCTTCCTTAAACAATGTAAAAGCAGCTTTAAGCTGGTGTACATGCTATGGTATAACAACCAGTTCAAAGCTCTTGTTCTCTGCCACAGCAGTGTAAAGACACATAAGAAATTGACCCTGTCTGAATCAAGCTCCTCTGGGAGACGGGCAAACACTTTTCCTCACTGAAAGGAAAACTGAGGCACAAAGACACTTAGTCCTCATGTTTGGGTTGGCACAGGAGGTCGATAGGAACTTGGCACTACATATCCATGCTGCTCCCCTTTGTTCTATGCTGCACTAATGTCTCACTGAGAGGAAAGTTGGGAGTTGAACAAAAAAAATTTGGGGGAGATGTGTTTGAGGGTTTTTTTAAATGTTTTTTTGAAATGAGGTCCCTGTTGCAGCACTTACAATGGGGATTGGTCAAGAATTCTTCTTCTAAAAAGACCTTTTCCTCCCCTTGTGATGAATGCTTGTTCATTAAAACTAAAGCTTTTTGTGGGAATTCCATGGGAAAAGTTTTGCTGGTCCAGACAGAATTTCTGGTCAAAAGAAATGAGGGAGAGAGAGAGAAAGAGAAGGAAATCTGCCCTGCCTGGTACAGCCTGTAGCTCTGGGGTTAGGCTGTTCACATGGGTTCATTTGGGCTAGGCAGAAGCATAGAGGGAGGTTAGACCCTCTCTTTTGCCTGATTTGGAAGAAAGAATCCTGTCTCTTAAGGATGTAGGAATCTCTCCAAGGTGATTGGTTTTGGTTCCACAGTCGCCCTCTTCTTTTAATGAGAAAAGATTTGGGTGCAAAAGACCAAAGTTCAAAAAATAATCTGCTGTGGTTGGATGGCAGATGTTCTCTATGTCCCACCATAATCATGTACACCATCTTCACATCCACGGTGAATGATGCTTGGTGCCTTGGCTCTGGTGGCAATGAAGGTTGTTTCATGTCAGGAGAGCAGCTGGGGGAGGCTGCTTCATCCCCAGTGGCTGCACATGCTCACCTGCAAGGTGAGCATGAGAACTGTTAAGCACAAGCCTTTGGCTAGATGCTACTAGACACCCTCTCTTCTCAGCTTTGTGGGGTAAACAAGCATCCCATCTCTTTAATAACCATACAGTGTATTACACAGTCAGCCAAGTCCTTTTTCAATAATTTTTATTTTTATATTTTTATTGTGCGGGCATTAAATGTGTTTTTGAATGTGTGTACTTAAGGGACCAGGAATGAGACCTTTTAATGAATCTGACCGGGTGTTCCTCAGAAGGCCATTATTAGGGTAAAATTGTTGCATAAATAATGTGCAACTGCAGATGTCCATGCCCTGTTTTCCTGCCATAGCTCATGGCTTCAGAGACACTACTTTAAAAATATGTTTTAGTGAGTGGCAGAAGCAGTCAAGAGTAAGAAGGAACAGTTAGCATTTTAGAGCTGAGCAGCTGAGGTAAAATGGATATTTCTGCCAATGGCGCTTCTCTTTGTATGTGTATATGTTCCCTATTTTTTCTTCTGTAATTTGGTTTTTTGTAATCTAGATTTGCTGTCTCACAAAGGTTTCACTCCCCAGCAGCAGCAAGTTGGCAAGTGTTACTTGGTATCTTTGCTGATGGCCAAGTCAAAGCAGAGGTGGCAGAAAACAGTAGAATGTGACAGTGCCTTTAAAATAAATAAATAAATGGGTATAATATTATTACTATTTGTTCTAGGAAGACTGTGTCCCACTGACTTGCTGTCTTAAATGTTTTTTCTCTAAGAAAAGTTTAGTTCAGGCAAAGAAGGAAAACCTTCCCTTCTGTGCCTGCAACTCCCATTAACAGGGAATAGGCTTTTAAGTACCCTGCATGTATAATAAATATACGCTGGTTTCTAAGATGACAGTTTAATTTCATAGCTGGCATTAAACTTTCTAGTTTTGCCATAGGCTTTCACTATTCTCCATTAACCTGGCCTTGGCAACAACAGCAAAGTTTCCAGTAAGCAGTTTGACTGGAACAGGAGAACTTCAGTGTCCTGGAGCTGGGATAGCATTTGATGATCCCTTTGTTACCCATGAGACAATCTTTCAGGGTGACACTGCGTGTAGTTCATGCCAAGTTCCAGACTAGGGAAGCTGATGGTGTGGGTTTCCCAGCTGATTTTGCTGGCTTTTGAATACCTAACTGTTAATATTAATGTTTATTTTTTACGGGAATTAAGTGCTGTTAGAGTGGTAGCCTGGAGGAAAGAGTCTCTTCGGGAACTAGTGCTAGTTAGTACATTCTGCTTAGTAGACAGATGTCACTGAAGGAAATTTCCACAAGGCTGTTGTCAGAGTCAATGTGTTTGCTATTCTGATCTCCTCCAGCTCAGGGAAGGCATGGTGGATCTGGAAGGGGTTCAGAGAAGAACTGTGCCATGTGGGACTCTTCAGCATGTAAATGAGACGAAGTAGAAATCTGGAAAGCAGGGAGGAACTTCCATGGCAGCTACTTCTAGATGTACATTAGAACTGAGTAAAGTGTGATCTCCCTGATGCTTCAGCTGTACCACTGTCATTGCTAATGATGGGCTACTGAATGCTGGTGACAGTCTGCATCATTACATCTATCTGATATCAACTGAACAAAGCCTCTAAGATTTGTTTCACTCAGCCTTTAAAGAGCCTTCAAACAGAAACAACTACCAGTTAGTTATGTATTTTGGTAGTAAATGTGACTATTCATTTCCCACAAATTTCTGTCAATATGTGCAGAGAATTTTTTCCATTTTTTTATGCCATAGCACAATTGTGTAAATATGTATATTTATTCTGTGTAATTTGCATATCTAACTGCAAATGTATGTAAAATAACATACTAATTCATTAAAGAATTTTTTTTCTCTTGATTTCAATAAAAGTGAAAACAAAGAAATAATTTCTTTGTTCTAGCACATACTTTATTTTTTTCAGAGTAATTTTACCGAGAATTTTGCAAGACTCAAAGGACTTGAGAAATCTTGGTTTGACTTTGTGCACTCAGGAAGCTTTTGGGATTTAGATAGAAAAATTCCTGGAATGTAGTTCCTTTAGCAGAAATTTTCCTTCCTTTTGCTTGTAATATAATGATGATAGAGAATTTTGCCCCTGCTTTTTTGCTTCCCCCAAGCTGCCTGAGTGATTTGCCTCACCTGATGGCCAAGAGGTGAATTGCTGTCAGCAGACTGGGTAAGTGGGGCCCTTTGATGTCAGTGGTTTGTTAGGGAGCTGGCAGGCCTCTGGCTCGGTGACTTCTCTGTCCACGTACATCTTGGGAACAGGCTTCCTTTTATTTTTTTTTCTCTTTTTCTTTTTCTTTTTCTTTTTCTTTTTCTTTTTCTTTTTCTTTTTCTTTTTCTTTTTCTTTTTTCTCCTCAGATGTGAAGTGTGTCAGCAAAGTGAAGTCAGCTTAAATATCAGCTGAGGCTTGAGTTCCCTTTCAGTTTTTGTTGACTTTATCCCCTCCTGCTCCTTCCTGGTCAAATTTCTCTCTGCTTGAGTCAGATTTACTGACACTTAATTCTGTGTTTCTGTTGTATGGGTTTATATGTGGCTAAGTTCAGGTGCCTTTCACATTCCCAGCCTTGACAGTGATCTGAAATGCTGAGGATAGTGTGACTTTCTGGGGTCTCTGAGACTCTTTCAGCTGCTACAGTTCAATTAGAAACCAGTAAAAATGCTTCTGGTACCCAGGCATGCTGTACCAGGTGATGCTGTGCAGAGCTGCTGGAGTTTCTTGTTGTATCTGCTGTTACCAAGCTGTAAATCAGCACCCCTTCTGTTCCCCAAATATGGACAAAACTTACTCTCTCTACAGCCTAATTTATCACCAAAATACAAGGTATAACTAATGGTGTACCAACAGGCAGGCAAAATACATGGAACTTGAATTAGTTGTGTGCTGAGCCAGTCGTGGGAGCAGGATGCTGAGGTTATGCCGTTTCTGCTGGCTGATGATGCCAACATCTACAGATTTGGAGTGAACATATGGTGTCATTGCTGGTCAGTGAAAGCATTTTATGTATTGAAGGCTTGAGGTGGCTCTTGGCTGTGGCAAGGACTTACAGGTCTTGTGGCCTATTTATAAAAATAAAACCACAGTAAACTGCAGGGGAGAGGAAGGCTAAGGAAGAAGAGCACAGCTGTTTTTCCTGCTTCTGTTTTTTATCACTCTCCTAAGGATAAAAGTTAGGAGTTAGATTGTTGTCTTTTGTAACCCTAGACTTAGATATATTTTCAGCTGTCTTGACTGCTTTCTTGTCCTCACTGTAATACTTCCAGTAGTTTACAAAGTTGAAATATTTTTTCTGCTTGTTAAAAGGCCAGAATACCTGAAGAGTTATAATTGAGAATTTCTGGCTGTTGAGCCAAATAAGTCTTATCATCGTGCAGGTACTCTGTGCTTCTCTCCCCCCTTAGATGGCTGGTCCATCTGAGAGGCAGCAGCCTGACACCGTCCATACACCCTACACTCCTTTGTTGGCAGTGCTTAGGCTCTGTGTGCCAGGCTGGCTGCAGAAACCACTTCTGGGCTTCTTCCTGTTCTTTGGTGCATGCCACTACTGTTCTCTTTGACAGTACCTTTGGAAATAGCCTTTCCTGTGTAATAGGTTCTTAAGGGACAGGGCCTTACCTGCCTCTCAGTAGAAAGCAGTGTTGGGTGCCCTTTGTTTTCCAGGTGAGGATGACAGTGGAGAGTGCTGACGAGGTGATGGCAGTGAGGGTCGAGTGGGATATCCCATTCTGTTCCTTGCTGAGGTGTGTGCAGATGCTGTCTGCACTGGATAAAGCTGTGTTAAAACATAACCTGCTTCTCTTGGGATCCTGTTAGAGAGGTGGTATTGAGAGGGAGGGGTGTTTTGCAGTCTGGAGAAAGAGACGGAGGGGCAGGGCAGGGTGTTTGCGTCCTTTGTTTGACTGGAAAATACAAGTCACAGTTTAGGATCTCTCAGCTTGCAAAAACAATCTGGGAAATGCTTACCTCATGGCTGCATTAATAGTGAATTATTTTTACCTGATAGTTCATTTCCAAAACCCAAATGATCAAGAAGAGTTTTTTCTGCTGTTTCTGGCATCCTGAGCACCCGACAGTCAATGTCTTTAGTCCATAATCTTGTTGTGTCACACCTAAATGTAGGAGAAAGTTCTCAACCCAGAAGTCCCTCAGTCCCTGAAGTTGTAGACATACTGATGTTTGATCAAAAGGAAACAGACACAAAGGGCTCCTGATGTGAAGGATACCCATATCCCACTGACCTGAGGAAAGTGATCTTGATTTGTTTCTTTTTCCACCCCCTCCAACCTCCCTTCTGTCTTCCAGAAAAAGTTCATTCCTGTGACCAGGAGAGGCAGAGTGCCTTGGAGGAGGCCAGGCAGAACCCCCGGGAGGGTATCGTCATCCCCGAGTGCGCTCCTGGAGGACTTTACAAACCAGTGCAATGCCACCAGTCAACTGGATACTGCTGGTGTGTCCTGGTGGACACGGGACGTCCCCTGCCTGGTACTTCCACACGGTGAGAGCTATAGGCAGGCCTGGGAAGGTGTCTGGCTAGAGAAGATGAGATATAAAAAATACTACTGCAATATGAAACCAGTTCCTCACTCTAGAGCAGTCAGCTCTACACTGCTTTCCCTAGAGCAAGCAATGCTGTATGTGATGTTCCCTGTTGAGTGTTACCATGCAGCTCCCTCTCTGTAGGAGTTGGTGGACATTAACTATTGTCCATACTTTTCTCTGTGTTAAGTATTCATACAAAGCAGCCTTTTTGTCTTCTGGCTTGCTTTTGTGCGGTAGAAGGAATGGGGGTTTTGCTTAAGAGTATAGATTATGGGCATGAGCAGTGAAAAGACAAGTGTCTGTTGCATTATCATCTGCTTTATACTTCCATGTTGCAGCCACTTGAATCCTGACCAGTAGGGAATTAGAAGACTGCTCATTGTGCATGGGTAGATTTTAAAGCAGAGATAGATTTTTTTTCAGTCACTCTCTATCTTGAAACTACTTAAGGAATCTTTTCTCACTTGGAGTTTGGAAACAAATTGTGGGTCTGGCAAGTTGCAAGAGCTGGGACTTAAACTTGGCTAGATACAGTGATTCTGCAAAGGATGGACAGCTTTGAAAAAAAGTTTCAGCCTATGCCCACAAGAATTGGAAGAGGGTCCTGTGCTGTTTGTGGGTTTCAGTTGATAGCTGGTACTGGACTTCAAAGTATGTTCTTCCTTCTCTTTCCACTTCTGCTGCTGTTGCTGACTGTCCATAAACAGTCAGATGCTTGAGAGTGGTATTTCTTCTGGAGGTTTATTGGTTTCCCCTGCAGTAAGCAGACAAGGCACAAGCCATTGACCCTGAGATTAGCTCAGCTGGTCAAAGCGTAGTGCTAACAATGGCCTGGTTGTGGATTTGTTCTCTGTATGGGCCACTCACTTAAGAGTTGGACTCGATGATCCTTACTGGTCCCTTCCAGCTCAGAATAGTCTGTGATTAGTGACTATGTGATGATACTAAAGCGATGTTACATAGTTTAGCTTCTGCTGTTCTCCTTTTTCAGGTATGAGACCCCAGTGTGTGAAAGCGATGCCAGATCGAAGAGCACAGAGATTGATGACCCCTTCAAGGACAGAGAACTTCCAGGTTAGAGGAACAAGATCCTGTCTCTGCCTTCTTACTTTGTCTCACCTTGGGACTCTTAAGAGGCCAAGAATATTGTTGAGGAGATAGGGGATTTTCCTCACAGTGCATGCTTTACCATGGGGTTTATTCTGTGGTTTTTTTTAAGATCACCTCCAGTTTCAGCAGTGAACTGGAAAAGGCTGGATGTGTTTATTGCCTCTGCCCTTTGAAAACATTTCTGGGATTAGAATTTTCTGGAGAGAAACCAGGATGCCTGGAGATGCCCTGGGGGAAGAATGGGCTCAACATTGAATGTTCCTTAAAGCCTGACCAGGACAAGATCCTTTCTGTTTAGCGGGGCTTTTCAGCAGCTTGATGCTCCCTGAGTCACAAAAGAGGACGCAACTGCCAATTGTCAGTGGACTGATTTGCTCCCTTACACTGACTGCATGGACCAGGCACGACAACCCTCACGGTGTACTAAGGTCCCTTACCTAATGAGTCCTCACTTAGCTGGACTTTATTCCTCATTTTCTGCCTGGGATATGTTTTATTTCCCACTACTCCTTGTTTTATGTTCTGTTTTTCCCTCTTAACAGAGTGACAAGCATAATTTGCTGTTTGCCTACCTTTTTTCTGCTAGGAACATGTACTGGGCATTGGTGTCGGTGCTGCTCTTAAAAATGCTATCCCACCTGCCTGTGCTCTGTTTTTTCCTTCTGGCTGCCTTCTAAGGAGCAGAGTGAGGGGCCTTCACTGACAGGTCAACCATTGCTCTCTGCACCATGAGGGGGTGGTGGACACCACTAATTCTGCAGAAATAGCTGGTGACTCTGGATCAGCTTAACGTTCTATGGGTAGCATAAAGTGAGTTGTTCCTGAGCAGGTTAGCAAAGGAAATGAGATTTGTTCCAGATCTGCCTTGTGTGTCTCCTAATTGTTGTCCTGCTGGCTCCTGACTTCAGTACCCACACCCTTCTGCTTAGCAACTCTGCCCTCAGCAGGGCTCTCTTCTATGCAGCTCCTCATTTTCACAAGTCATGTAAAAATTTCCTATTGCCTCCCTTTCACATTCAAAGGAAATCAACCAATTGGTTCAAATATTATGTTGTGGGGTAGGGGGAGGGAAGCCATATAAATGGATTACATTAAGGCTCATTTCCTTAGGAAATCACACTACAATAGAATAACGTTACTTCCTTGATTCCCCATCCTTCACTCCCATTGCTTTACCACCTATCCTTGTGCTTCTTCTCAGCCTCTTCAGAAATCCTCTGCAAAAATCCTTTGCACATTGGCTTTTTCTTTCTCTATTTCTGATCTCAAGAAGACAGACTGGTTTTGTTTCTCTTCTCCTTTCCCTTCTCCACTGAAGCCAGACAAGTGGACAGGAACTGCTTGATGCAGAAGAGGACACAGGATACTCTGTAGCTTAGCAGTCTGGTCCCAGTATCAAACTCCAGGAGACACACGCTGCTACAGGCCCTCTCAGCTCAAGCCAGTTTTCTGTGCCTGTGTAAACTTTAAGCTCTGTTTGGCTGCACTGGTTAGTATGATTGTTGCCCAGAGAAGTTTTGAATGCCCCATCCTTGGAAATGCTCAAGGCCAGGTTGGATGGGATCCTGAACAACCTGATCTAGTGAATGGCATCCCTGCCCCTAGCAGGAGAGTTGAAACTAGATGATCTTTAAGGTCCCTTTTAACCCTGGCCACATTCTATAATTCTGTGATTCCTATCACTGAAAATACCCCTGTCTATGGAGAGATGGGGAGACAGATGATCTGATCCTGGTTTGTCTGCCTGAGAAAGGCTGTGCTGCCTGAACTTTTTACGCAGTTTTGAGGTTTGTTTGATTAGCTGCTCTTGTATGCAAAAATTTACTGATGAGCCAGAACTGCAGGGGGTGAGCAAGAATGTTTATTTTTATTTTTTTTTCCTGCTCTCATTTCTTAGCAGAACTGAATGTCAAGAAAAATTCCTGCTTTAATTTGAGACTGATTGCATCTTTTGCACTCAGTTCTCTCAGGGGGACCCCTTACTTTATTCCTCTTGTAGATGTTTGCCCATTCTTTAGACTCTCAATGCTTGAGGCAGTGCGCTTCTTGGCCTGTATGAAGAGACCCTGCAGAGGTGGGAAAGACATAAGTTCAGATCCTTGCACACCTACACATACTCTCTTCACAACCTGTCATGACTGTGGCCAAAAGTAAAAAAGAAAGAAGGAAAGAAAATGTTGCTCATACATAGCAAATGGCAAACTGCTAATTCCTGCAGATGGTGAGATGCTGGGAGCCCAGGGAGATGACTTCTAGCAAATAGTTTTTCAGTCTTTTCATTGCCTCAACAAAAAGCTCCTTTAAGTGAGTGGTCTACTCTGGCTGCAATAGCAGCTTACTCATTACAATGCTGACATTTTCTGGACCATATGCCAAATGACTGCTGAGGGGTGTGCATGTGTGCAGTGTACATAATACGGAGACAGGCTAGGGACTGTTGGTTAGCTATTGCAGAGGACAGAGCCTGTAATACTGCAAAGGAGGGACTTTTGTCAGATCAGTTTGCAAGCTGCTTTCAGCTGTCAAGGGATTACAGTAAGTTTCCGGTGCTCTGTTTGTGGTACATGTTCTTCTTTGCTTGTTCAAGAAAAGCAGAAAGTGTTGACATTGCTCTATGTTGCTGTGGGAGGCTGTTTGCTGACATCTGCTGCCCTAATCAGCTGAATAATTGGTAGTGCTTGGTGGTTTGGGCAAAGAGGTGAGGGATGTGGTGATGGCTTCTCTGTCACATCAAGAGAAGACAATTGGATGGCAGGTCATGGATTTTGGACGACAGTTTTGACAATAGTGTGTTGAAGTTAAGCATGCCTGTTCTTGTTTCCTTGTTCCTTAGCTTGCTCCAGGCTAGAACAGTTGTCACTGTTCATGGGGTAGTAAATGAAGCCCACTTTAAGCAGCAAGGAAACAGCATAGATTGCCTTTTAAAGGTGAGGAGATGGAGAGTTTCATTGCAACAGGCTGGCACTGTTTAGGATAGAAGGCTTTGTCAGTCTGTGGTTATGATGGTGGGGAACTAGACGGCCTCAGCACTAAGTAATGGAAATGGTTACCAAGCTTATCTTCAACCCACTTAGCCAGCAGTGACTGGAGGTGACTACCACATACCAACTCAGTTTGACGTATTTCCTATGTAGAGTGGTCATGTGAAGAATGAGTTATTGTGGTAGGCGCTGGCAGGCAGTGCTTTCTGTGCCTGAAGAGGAGAGTGCAAGCAGCAGACCTTGCCTTGTGCTCTGGGATACTTTAATCTGTCAATTAGGGCCTCAGAACATTTGCCACATTTGCCTCAGAAGATGGTCCAGGAGGTAATGAATTGTTTTGTAAACTTCTCTGCAAGTGTCACCATGGGAACTCCCGTCTGCCAGGCACTTCCAGCGCATCCCTGTGGTTTTGCTGGTAGAGAACTGGGGGAGACCATAAAGCTAACCACACAGTCTTCCTGCCAGATATTGTTAATGACCCTGCATGTGCCTGGACAAAAGCTGCAGGACAAATTGCCATGCAGAAAAACCCACTGAGGGATTCTTCTGCCTTTCCTTAGGGACTGTGTTGATGGTTGCTGCTGTCTTAAAAACAAAGGAGGTTCGGACTGATCCTTGCTGAACTGGGATAGGAGACTAAGCCTGTGTGTTCTTGCATTAAACCTTCTCTTTTTTTTCCTGCAGGCTGCCCAGAAGGGAAGAAAGTTGAATTTATTACCAGCTTACTTGATGCTCTGACTACGGACATGGTACAGGCTATTAACTCAGCAGCACCTACTGGGGGTGGGAGGTGAGTCCAGAAAGCACGGCTGAATGCCACCCAGGCTGCAGAGCTCTGGGTGCCCTTGAAGTGGGGGCAGGTGGGAAAGGTGTTGCTCTGACTGATTTGGGTTCCTCTGGGTTGCTGGGAGAGGATCTGAGGCTGCTTTGTCCTGTCATCCTAGCGCTGCTTGCCTCCTCCCGCCCCTCCTCCCTGGCAGCTGCTCCACCATAAAGGTTAGTATAGCCCATTTGAAGTGTGAAATGAGAGCACAGTGGGAGGAAGTGGCTTGTTCTTTTGTCCCTTGGTGCATGAAAAGACCTAATAAAATGCAAATGGATTGGAGGAGACCGTGTGGCCTAGTGGCTACCACAGCGAGTAAAGAATGTGAACCAAATTCTTGGCAGGACCAGCGCTGTGGCTTTGCTGTGAGGCTGCAGCCAGCCTGCCAATGAGGAGAGGAGCTGTTTTTCATGGCCCTCCCCTCTGACCAGCTGCCTGTCCACCCGTTTTGGAAGGAGCAACAGGTCAGGCCTGTTGCAGGAGGTGGGCAGAAGTCTGTGTTCCTGGGGAACTGGAGGAAAGTTGAGGCTGTGTCTCCCCCTCCTGCTTGATAACAGCAGATCCCTGCAGCGCTGCCTTGGGACAGGCCATTGTGAAGAAACCATGATGGATTTAAAAATGCTACACTGCCTTAGCTAGGCAAAGCTTCTGCGGTTCTGGATTTGCCTGACTATAAAAGGAGTCAGTGCTGGGGCAGCTTGCAGGGATGGCACAATGACTCATGTGCCAGGGGTCTGGAGATGGAAGTGCCTGTATGGGCATAGTTACTTCTATGGGTATTCCTCCAATGTGTTGACAGTAATGTTGATCCTGTGCTTTCCTCTTTCATAACGGAGAAGGAATCAGTGTCATCTTTTGACTGCTCAAGACTATTCAAGGTCTTGGGTGGCGTGGCTGTGTCCTTTGGCTTCAGTATGGACTGCTAGTGAATTCATATGGTTTTAACTTCACATTTAGACCTTACAAATCAGGCCAGTGACTTGTATGTGTGCCTGCATGCTGAATGTTCTGTTACCCATTGAATTAGTGCTCTATGGCTAGCATGTCTGTATTCATATAAACAGGATGAAAAATGCCCCAAGGATGGGAAATACATCGTTCTCTCCCAGACTTAAGCATTCCAATGTCAATTCTGTCTAATTTGCATGGTTCAAATGCAGCGGGTAGGGGTGGTGGGAAGCCCTGGAGAGTATTTGATATTTATTTGGCATCTTTGGCACTGGGACTGAAACACAGCCAATGTAATCATCACTCTTAAAATAAAGCTTAATATAAACCAATGTTGTAGAGACCAGAGATGTATGCCCCCACTGCGCTTCTATAAACCAGCAGGCTTGCTTCCTAATGTTCCCCAAGCTTTGTGTATTTCTCAGCTTTCAATAGAGGCCTTTCTGGTGGAATTTTTCACTGCCCAGCTCTTCACACAGTCATCACATTGATTTATTTTCCACTCCAATGTCAGCAGCCCAGTTGCGAGGGGAAAATTAAATCTTTTAGCAGGCTGTCCTTGGTAAGGCAAAAGACTGCTACCACCCAAATACTCTGCCTGCCCATAGCCATGATTAAATTCAGATAACTGCTCTGGTTTAATTTTCCATGTGCCTCAGCTAGACTAAGCATGTACCTCAAAGAACATGTGCCAAGCTTTTCCAACCCAACAGGCCACGATGGGACCATTTTAATTTTTTTAAAAAGTCATTTCAGGGAATTTTTGATATTTGTATAAAAATTTTATCAGTACATATTTCATGTGGGTTTCTGGAGTTGGGAAGCTGTCTCTGTGCAGTGAGCCCTGCTTTCCAAGAGTCCCAAGATGAGAAATAGCCTGAGTTCTCTCTTCAGGAATTGGCTTCTGATGGTGTGAACAGGTGTATTCTTTGCTGGGTAAAAAATGGCTGGACCCAGAGCGTGGCTGGTGACTAGTCACAAGTGGTGGTCCCCAGGGCTCAGTATTGGAGCCAGCCCTGTTTAATATAATCTTCAACAACCTGAACAAGGGGATTGAGTGCCCCCTTATCCCACCATGTTGTGTGGGAGTGTTGACCTGTGGAAGGGCGAGAGGGATCTGGACAGGCTGGATGAATGGGCCAAGGCCATTGTATGAGGTTCAGGAAAGGGAAGTGCCAGATCCTGCACTTGGGTCACAACAGCCCCAGGCAGTGCTTTGGGCTGGGGCATGAGTGGTTGGAAAGCTGCCTGGCAGGAAATGACCTGAGAGAGCTGGTCTACAGCAGCTGAACATGAGCCAGGGTGTGCCCAGGCAGCCAGTACATACAGGCATACAGTATGCATCCTTAGTATCAATATTAAAGTAAAGGACCAAAGGAAGAGAAGAGCCTTTCCAAAGTGTCCAGGACTAAAAAAGCTTAACAGTGAGTCTTGAGGAGCTCAGACTTCCTTAGGGTATTGAAAGAAAAAAAAAAAGTTGGAAGTTGATTTTGTAAAATCTGAATATCTCTATAGGGACAAAGGCTCTGCAGGCTCTTAAGTCTAGCAGGGAAGAACATGATTAACTGAATATAAACAAACTTGTGATCGAAATTTCTTTAAAGCGAGGGCAGTTGTAAGCCAGAGTGAAGTCATGAGGGACATGACTGATTCCCTCTATCTAAGGCTTTCATCTTAGGCCTGATGTGTTTCAGAAGGACTTGCTTTAGTCAAACCTGAGTTATGGTCCCAAGGATAATTTGATTCGCGTTCTGTCGGTATGATATACAGGAAATGGGATTAGATTACCTTGCTGCCTTCAGTCTGAATCTGGATATGTGAGTGAAAACTTCTGTGTTTGCTGGGTGTCTTTGCAATTAATACCCATATTAGCTTTTTTTTTTTT
>VXBC01004234.1:335909-357994 GCA_013399945.1 Ploceus nigricollis
GAGGGAGTGGGGTGATGAGGGAGAAGCATGGGGAGAAATTAGAGATTGGCATTTGAAATACCACATAGAGCTGTGTTAAGTTGGCCCCAAAAACAATGTAGTAGCAGCAATGTGAGGCAGTAACTTGGATTCTTGGCAGGCCATGTAAGCAAAATCTGATAAGACTTTTTTTTTTAAACTGGGCATGCTTAAAACAGCCTTGTAATTCCTTATAGGCCTTGTCTTGTTTAAGGAAGTTCAAAGCTATTGACTTTAATTTAGTTACTCTTGCTTTACAATAATGTAAATAGTGTAAATGAGATGAAAACTTCCCTTCCTCATGGCCGTGGTTTATATTACAGCATAATAGCCAAATACACTTAATTTATAGTTTTGAAACAGAAAATCTCTGGTAAAATTCATTCTTAATTTTAAGTTTATGTTATAGCTCCAAGACACATCTTGTTACTGTATGTTTTCAAAGTAATTAAGGGAGCACTTGTAGGGAATTGGTTTATTAGCCAGTACTTGGTATCCTTACTGAAAAAAAAATAATTCTTGAAATTGTTCACAGGTGAGTACTATATAATAGGAACAGCACTTAAAATATTAGACTTAGCTTTAGTGCATTTTAGTCACTTCTCTAATTCTGATATAGTCATGTTACACAGGGCCTAAACTAAACTAGATCGTAGGGAATCCCAGCCTGTGTTTCTGTTATCTGAGAAATTCTCTTTGGTCCCTGCCAATTCAGAAATGAGTTTTAGTTGCCAAAATGTGTGCATTATGGCTTGCTATATTATCAGCAAAAATATTACTGCCCTGTGGAATTTGAGGTAAATGGGCAGCTTACAACAGCTATCCTTATCATGTAACACAGCAGCTATCAGTCCCTTAATTTAAAGTTGCCACTTTTTCCCCATGTAATAGTCCCAAAAAGTACTCCAGAAAATGGCCCTGAGGTTCCATTTCATGCTCTAGTTGAGCAGTTTGAAGCAAGCAAGCAGAGCTCAGCACATCTCCAGGGTGTTCTGAAGCCAATCCACATTTTAATAAAGATTGACACTTTTAAACAGTGCAGGGAAGTTGATGCTCAACTCTTATTGCATTTCAATTGAAGTTGGATACCAACTTCTCTTTGTCCTCTTATGGAAATTCTAGCCTAATTAAAGATACAGGAGAGTGCATGTAAGAGGAGGATCTTTGAACAGTCAATGAGGAGTGAAGGGAGGTGATTTTTTTAACCTTCTAAATTATTTATCCTACAGTCTTTAGAAAAATTGTGTTCAGAATAATGTTTTGTATACAACTTAGCCTGAAGAGAGAAAGAAACTGGCCTGTAATAGGGGGGATAAATTTTAACTGTAGAGGAATTTTGCATTTCCCATAATTAATTTGGACTGTGTAGTACCCTTTTGTTTAGTCTGAACACAACTTAGTTTTTTGTTGGCTTCTTGATTCCTTGGCTACAGGAAAGGAGGAATAATAAAACAAATACAGGATCCTTTTGCAATTCCATTATAGTAATCCTCGCTGATTCAAACCATGTTCCACTGTGACAGACTTTAACTTTAGGCAACTGCAAAGAACAACAAAATGGGAGTAAAAAGTGGAAGCAGAGCAAGAAAAATTTTGGATTTTACCTCAGTTTGTTAAACTCATTGCTTTCCACTGCCTAGTGCTGGCACTTTGGTGGTCATCATCAACGTTGTCATGGGTGTTGACTGGAGGGGTCAGTCAGTCTCCATCCATTCCTCATTTAGCAACAGCACCAAGTAAGGTATATATCCTTCCAAAATATTTACAAGTCATACAAACTTACAGCTCTAACTCCTTTAGACGTCCTGACCACAAACATACCTTGTGTGTGTGTTGGGAATGAAAGCTGGACTAATTCATTTTCTTACTCTGTAGCATTTGCTACCAGCTTCTTGTCCATCAGTGTTCTTTCATCCTGGAATAGGTCCCTCTGGTTTATAGGCTCTGTAGTCCAGCTAGATGATGGGCTGATCTTACTGCCCTTATGTCCTTCTGCCTCACCTGCTAATGTTGCTACATAAAGTTTGTAGTACAAAAGAATAGATTTTCTAAGTCTTCAAACAGGTACCTGATGGGTACTTCAGAGATTGCAGCCTGTACAGCGGGTATGAAAGTGTTCAGGGAGCAAAGGACCAGCTTTGGTAGGAATGGACTTCAATTTATTTAGTAAAATGTTGTGACACATACTACACTTTGACTGCACAGTTCTTTGGAGCATAATGTGATTACACACTGTACATGGCTCTTTAGGGGAGTTGTGTCTCACATTTGCTGCTCTTGTATACTTTAGCCTGTATTCCTCCCCTTCTTCCCTGCTCCTTCACACTGAGCTAACTGCTCCTTTCTCACAAGGGGCCTCAAAGGCTGATTGCATGCACAGTGCCTATCAGTGCATATTCTAGCTGCCTATTTGATATTTTGGCAGTCATTCTCTGATCCAGCATTCAGGGCAGCTTAGAAAAGTGTGTGTCCATGGTTTTGCACAGCCTCTTTTTGTTCTTCAGTGACACCAGATGATGTGAAGGTATTCTGTGGCAGTGTGCCTCATCTGGAAGACAGCATTGTTAGAAGTTGCTGTACCTTAACACACATATCTCCAAGCATAAGCCACCTAAGAAATAAATGTTCTGCTATAAGGGAGCTCTTAGAACATAATACAGAAGGAGAAGCAAGAGCCTAGTTGGAGAAGACTGTATACTTGATGCCAACAAACTTTTAAGAAAGCTGAGAGCCCGTTTGCTGTCTTAGGCTATTAATGACAGACCTGCTTTTCTTCATTGTTGGAATATTGGTGGGCTTTTGCTGCATAATTGAGCTAAACTTGCTGGCTTTTGTACAAAAGCAGTCCAGCAACAGCAGGTTACATTTGGAAAATCAGTTTACACAGACCTCCTCTCTTCACTAGTGCTCATTCTTTAGGATTGACTGTTTTGCCACAGAGTGCTAAAGAACAATTAGGCAGAAAAGTAAGTACAGCTGTAATGCAGTCAACATGAAAAGGCTGTCTTCATTTTGGTAGTTCTTACTGTGTCTTACAAAACTGCTTCAGCACCGAAGCGAGGTACTGGAATTCAGTGGGTTTTAGTGTGATTGGTGTTAGAGCAAGAGATGTTGGAAATGGAGAATGTACAGGACAGTTTTGTTGTCTTGGTTTTTTCTGATTCCTTTATGGTCTGAATGAGAGGTGGCCCAATAAATGAAGTTTATCTCTTAGGGCTGATTTACTTCTCTTGAAATAGTATGGGGAGGAGGTGGAGGGACAATCCCCTAGAATACTGCCAAGTCTGTGCTCACAGGGCAATTAGAGCCCCAGACTCATCTGAGCTGACCCAGCAGGCATGGCTGGTGTCCTGGCACATCAGCAAAGCTAGGTGGCCTAGCAGTGCTGTGTAGTTGCATTAATTCATGTTTTATGGGTGGTGCCTAAGTGCCTTTCACAGGCAGCGGTCGAAGTCAAGGTAGTTAAATACAATACTGTAACTTCACCCTTCTGTAGTGTGTCATGGAATTTCATGAGCCAGGGATATATGGCCACACTGAGATGATGGGGATGCTTCCTGTGCTGGGATTCTGGATGATAACCAGACATGGCAGGCAACCAACCATCTCAGGAACTGGAGTCCTGCTAAGCCAGCCAACAGAAAGTGCTAAAAACTCAGAAATGACTGTATCTTCCTTTTTCCTAAAGTCATAGCCATTAAATTAATTCCTTTTAGCTCTATTAGCCTGCTGTAGTTTTCAGCATGAGCTCTCAGCATGTTTGTAATGGCAAAGATTGATTTATTGTCACCTCATGAGTCAATGTTTTTGGAGTAGCCTGTGAATGTCCCTCATTTTCTTTGTGGAAGTGCTGAAGAGA
Source organism: Ploceus nigricollis (assembly GCA_013399945.1). Lineage (NCBI taxonomy): Eukaryota > Metazoa > Chordata > Aves > Passeriformes > Ploceidae > Ploceus > Ploceus nigricollis. The sequence continues at coordinate 339,787 of VXBC01004234.1, forward strand.
GCCATGTTGCCTTGTTGCCTTTCTTGATAACTCATAAAAGCTCCTCCTTGGTGTGCCCCTGGAAAAGAGGCACTTTAAAATCCCGCTTCTGAGTACCTCTTCAGTAGGCAGTGAAAAGCTCTTATCTGTTGTCTTTCTGCTGTTGGTTCTAAGATGCTCTGCTATTTTCTCCATTTCTGCCTCTCCAGTTGTGGGCCTTCAGTAAACGAGGGCAAGCCAAGGTGTGAACAAGGGAATCTCACATGCAAAAGCTCAGGTTTTATTCTTCTATCTCAGCAAAGGCAGAGTATTGCCCCTGGCAATACAGAACTCCTCTGAGGCTATTGGAAACATGCTAGTCTTCAAATGATAGCCAGCTTCTTTCCAAAAGGAAAGAACCAATAGCTATGTTAATAAATGTCATAAAAACAAGACACAGCATATGTTTCTGTTCTCTCCTGTCATCCTTGTCATTGCATACAGTTTAGAAAATCAGGACACTCCCTTAACTTCCGGGGGAGAATTTTGAAATTTTTGCTTGTCTATAGGTGATTCCTGGTGCTTGCCTGGTATTTTGATTCCCCAAACTAAGCCAGACTTTTTCCTAACCCCTTCTTCCTCCTTCACAGTGTTTATCCCACTGTACATTGACCAGATGCTGTGACTGAATGCCAGCCTGCCTCTCAGTTAAGAATTAAATGAAGGAAATAGTTTCAAGTAAAACCCTGGAAAAATGTTATACAGTTTATCTGCCTCTCTGTACTGTGTGTTTACTTGTTACAAGGATTCATTAATCTCTGGATAAGGGGCTACCTTTCTAATTTCTTTCCTCATTTGTAAAAGCCATCAGAAAAGGTTAATGAGGATCTCAGTTCTCCACCTAAACTCCAGTTCTCACTTTCTGCATGCTGCAGATTCCCCTTCACAAATTATTTAATTTACCACAGGGGTAGTGTGTGTGAGAGGGTATTTTTCAGGCTCTGTAGCTGCATTTTAAAGGTAAAACTCGTCACACCAGAAAGTCAAAAGAATTTTCTCTCTCCTAGTTCCCAAAAAAAAAAAAAAAAAAATTCAGTGACCATATAAGTATAGATTCTACTAGTTTCTGAAACAAGGTCAACAGCAGTCTTGGAGAGCATTTTATAGGGTACTTGGGTTCATATTTCTCCATCAGCTAGAATGCCCCAAACTCACACCAGAATCTGGCTGCCTGCAGCAGGCAACTGTTCCTCTCTCCTTCCTGGGGAAGGAATTTATGCAGCAGCTGGATATGTCTCCTGGAATAAGTCAGAGCAATCAGTGCCAGTGTAGCATGTCTGACTACCTATCCACTAATTTCCATGCATTAAAATGCTTTATTCTTGGAAGGAAAAAAAGGTTCAGGCTTCAGCCTCATTTCAGCATCTTTTCAGCTTTCTCTGTTGGCATGCTCATCATATGGAGAAAAGACAGACTAGCTTAGAAAGAGTTTCTTCCCTGGTTCTCAGTATCCCTGAGGAATAACCCCCATTCCCACTGCTGCTGCAGAGCACAAGACACTGCTTAAATGGTATGACATAACAGTACCTGTTCAGTGATGGCATGATGTTGGAAGGCAGCATTCTGTATTTGTGTGTCTGTAGCTGTTGCTTTTCCTCGTTTTTTTCTCCTTTTCCTCTCTGATATTGTTGTTGTCTACAGAAGGAAAATGTGAGTCAAATAGCATCAAACTTGTAATACCACAATGATTAAGAAATGAAACAAACTGAAGTTGCCAGGTCTATAGTATTGCTTTTAATGGATTTGTGGTTTTTATCTTCTGTGAAACTCTTGTGTGTAAATCAGGTATGTGAAAAGCATGAAAAATGCAGAAAATACAGCAGAGGAGTTCAGATTATGTACACAGATACAGGGAGAAAAAGACTGTATCTTGCCAAGGACATTTTCAAATAATGGGTGTGTCTTGCATTGAATTAATTTGTTCCTTTTCTGAAGTCTAGATGTTACCGTCACAGAAACTACCATGACAGCTGACACTCATTACTCTCTTGCTGGTAATTTGAATGGGAGCCCAAAGGCCAAAAGGACCAAGGAGATTGTCTCTTGCCCTCTAATGAGGATCATTCTGGGGTTAGGCAGAGTTTCAGAAACTGGTGTGAGGAGAAGCACAGCTACTGATGGTATCAGACTCCAAGATTCTCTTGGCAATTGACTTGTTAATGCTAAAGGACATTTTTAGAAAAAGTTCATCTCAAAAGAGATGAACTCATGTCTCAAAAGAGCCCAGCTAAAAGGAGGAGATTGGAAGACCTGTGTTTTTTGCTTACTTTGAACACAGCATAGCACTTACCTGATTCAATGAGCAGCTCTTGCTCCTCAGCATGTGCTTGACAGTGTTAGTGAGAGCACCCCCTTGTCGGGGGCCTGTGTTTCCTCTGTTCCAGGTTCTCTGAGCCAGACCCCAGCCACACACTAGAGGAGCGAGTGGTACACTGGTATTTCAGCCAGCTGGACAACAACAGCAGCAATGACATCAACAAGCGGGAGCTAAAGCCTTTCAAACGTTACGTGAAGAAGAAAGCCAAGCCCAAGAAATGTGCCCGGCGTTTCACTGACTACTGTGACCTCAACAAGGACAAGTCAATCTCACTTCAGGAGCTGAAAGGGTGTTTGGGAGTCAGCAAGGAAGGAGGTGAGTGCCTTTTCTTCCTCATTGCATGACAGTAAAAACTGACAAACAAACATGACAAATAAAAAGTGACTTACAGCAAATTCAGAAATCCATTTTCTCCCAGGTGTTTCAGAAGTGCCACAGTTTGTGTGAGCAAATGAGTGGGATTAATACACTGCCATGCAAATGTAGTTTGTTACTTGTGTTATGGCTCCATCTTCAATGCCTTATCACAGACCTCTGTGCTAAACACTATACAGAAACAGGACAACAGATAAGAGTTCTTGGCCAGAACTCTGCTTGTACTGTTGACATCCTTGGAAACTGTAGTTAAGATCAGGTCCTTTCTGAGTAATACCCCGCTAACAAGATTCTGTTGTCTCAGCCATGCAGGTTGGATATGTATGAGCCAGCACAGACCCAGTCCTTCTCTGGAGATCCTGTTTACTAACAGAAATAATATTTATTTTCATTGCTAAATTCAGCATGCAGGAGAGTAGGTGATGCAAAGAGAACAACTCAGAAAGCAAGCACAGGGCTGTACTGTTACCTGTTTTCAAACTTAAATTGTACTTTGAGGATGGTAGAGAAATAAGGCATGTGAATAATCTATTTTCCTTTCTGTTTAGTGTCTGAGTGATCAACCCACCTTCTGCCTTTTCTTCCTTTTTTCATCTTCACCTCATCATCTGTTGGGACCTGAACCATACTGATATTTTTGGAAATTTTAGGAATTGAAACAGTTCAACCCAAATTCAATAATTATCAGTCATTCTTGACTGTGGGCAGACTTGCTTGGCAGGAGAAGGCAAACAGGGAGATTCCAGGGGACTAATTTCCTGTGCAGGTGTTTTGGCTTTGCAGCTGTTGTTATAAGTGTCATGGTAGTTGGGAAGGATGGATAGCTTTTTTTGTCCCATCTTAATCTTTCCTTAGTCCTTTTCTCAGGTTTAGCATGAGTGGGAAGGGAGTCAGTACATTTGGGTGTTGGGAAGTTGCATTTTCTAGGTGCTTTGCAAACATCTTAGTTACCATAATAAGCATATAGCATTACTTGTCAGCTGTGAGAAGCATTCAGCTTCCCTAGCCCTGTGGAGGTGTTTTTTTAGTCATCAGTACCTTACTGAGGAATGACATACCAAAATAGCAATCCTTAATTTTATTACCTTCCCAATAAGACGAATATGCCAAATGAATTTTATTGCTATTTGGCCTGGAATAAGACTCTCTGGAATCTGCTGCCCTGGCCAACTTAATGTTCAAAATTTAGTTTATGGAAGGGGAAAAAATCAAAGGGAGAGAAGAAAGAAAATGTGAAACTTTGAGCCCATGTGAAGGGGAAAGAAGGCAGCATGACATTGTTGTGAGTGCCTGATTGTCCAGCTGTTTCCTGAGAACACATCCTTGACCTTTCATGGTTTCTTTGTTGTATGAGGACAGGACTGTGGTCAAAAAGGGGCTCTGATCTTGTTCTGTCATACAGCTCCACATACCTACTACAGACCTGATAAGCCTTGAGGATCGAAGATAAAGGGATAAGTTAAAGGATGGTGAGGACTAAAAAGCAGTGCAGGGGACAGTGCAGAGAGCAGGTACTAACATGGAAGAAAGAACTGAGTGAGACTGCTCCAGAGGTGCAGTAAACAAGTTTGTAATGGATCTTTTTTAAGAAGTCATGAAGTTGTGAGGTGGTAGATGACATGTTTTCTATGCTTCCTATTCAGAACAACTGCTAAATTTAGAAACAGTCAGTATCTTTGCTTTTGACATGGTCCCCCACAAATCCTCTCTAGACTGGAGAGAGATGGTTGGGTTATTAGGTGGATAAGGAATTGGTTGGATGGTCACATCCAGAGAGTGGAGGTCAACAGCTCAGAGTCCTGATGGACATCAGGGACAAGTGGTGTCCCTTGGGGTTCATACTGGACCAGTGTTATTTAATATCTTCATTAATGACATAGTGGGATTGAGTGCACCCTCAGCAAATTAGCAGATGACACCAAGCTAAGTGGTGCAGTTGCCATGCCTGAATGATGGGATGCCATCCACAGGGACCTGGACAAGCTCAAGAAGTGGCCCCATGGGAATCTCATGAGGTTTAAGACGACCAAGAGCAAGGTCCTGCACCTGGTTCAGGGCAATCCCCAATATCAACACAGGCTATGGATGAACAGATTGAGAGCAGCCCNTAGGTTTATATTAGGTATGAGAATAAAATTCTTTACTCTGAGGGTGGTGAGGGCTGGAACAGGTTGCCCAGAGTAGCTGTGGATGCCCCATTACTGGAAGTGTTCAAGGCCAGGTTGGATGGGGCTCTGAGTAGCCTGGTTTAGTGAAAGATGTCCTTGCCCATGGCAAGGGGGTTGGAACGAGATGAACTTAAAGGTGCCTTCCAACCCAAACCATTCTATGATTATGCGATCCTACCCCTTCTCTAACTTTCCTTTATCCTGATCATAGGTGTATGTAGTCAGTCCTTGTATTTTGCTGTCTGTTTCTTTCTCTGTACCATAGCCTCCAAAGATCTGCTGGGGTTGAGGTCACTGTGGGTTCAGGCCAAGAGCTAGCTGGAAACCTTTTTGATCGTGTACTCTCAGTTGTAAACTACTAGTCAGATGAAGACAAAACTTTCCTTGGAAATGTTTCTGTTTCAACAAAAGCTTTGTTTGAAAGGTTCTTCTGGTCTAGCTTGGATGAGGAGGGGTTGGAGGAAGGCAAGGAAGATTATAATTTCCCCTTGATATACTTAATTACAAGTGAACTTAGCTCAGATGTTCCAAATCCTGTTTGGGTGTTCAGTAGCATAAGGACTAAACTGAAGTGGGTCCTCATTCCAGGTGAGTATACCTCTTGCTAGGCAAATTTAACACTTGTAATCATTTTGAAAATAAAACATAATACAAACTTTGTAGTATTTGGGATTCTGGGAAAAACAGATATTAAGCGTTCTGCGTTTTTTTCAGTGTTTTGCTTTTTTTTTTGGTGGCCAGTTCCATCCAAACGTGGAAATAGAGCTATTTAAAGGAAGCACAGAGCATAGATAACACACTGCTGTTATGGGCCTCTCAGGACCTAGAGAGTCCAAACAAGATTTATATGTGGGGATTCAGCTGGGGTATTTGTAAGGACAAACCTGAATCTGAGCTCTTTCCAGCTTAGAATTAAATCTGTTCGAGATGCACAGTTGTGTCTGTCTTCCCTTCCTTAGCAGTCTCTTCATGCCTGTGGTAACCTAATATGTGGTACTGCCAACCAGGGTTTCTCCAGTGAGGAAGTTAGCTGTCCAGTCTGTCAGAAACCCTTCCTCTTTTCCATCCTTATGGTGACCCAAAAAGCTGCTGGCAAATCTGCTAGGTCTGGTGGCCACTTTGTACAGCTCTCGTCCCTCTCTTTGAACCACACTTGTTTTTATCAGGGGCTATTTACATGGAAAAATGCCATTCTTGGATCTCAGAATGGTGTGGCCACATAAAAGAGTCAGCCTTTGAGTGTTTGAAGAAGGCTGCAAATGGCTTCTTAAACTGGGGCAGAACAGGCAGGCAGGGCTTTTAGCTTGGAGTATGCCAGAAACAGTCTTTGCAATCACTTGATCTAAGATTGTCTGTTTGAGGAATTGTGGAAGGAAAACAGACTGATTTACAGCCTGTCAAAAGTTAGCATTCCTCAGCATAGTCTGCACAACCTGAGTTATGGGGGGAACCATCTGTGATCAAAGAACAAATGTATCTCTCTGCATTAGTCAAAAGACAGGATCCTTGAGAGGAGATAGACACACATTGTAAAGCTTTGCTGGAAAGTTACCGGACCTAAGATTAATTAGAGTCCAGTGATGTTGGAGAGGAGGGCTGTAGATCTGAGTGAGGCTTATGCTAGTTGTGCTGGCTGCAGAATGTTGGAGTTGAGTTTTACCTCTATATTCTTCCAAGTTCAGAAGACAAAGTCAGCATTTTGTGCCTGCCCAAAGAGGACCTAAGGGAATAAGCAGCAAAGAAATGTCCCTCTGCCAGCTGACGGGAAGTTCCCTCTGCCAGCTCAGGTCCTGTGATTGCTTTGCTATCCAAGAGTTTGTCAGATGGTAGGTGTTGGGCGTGCTTCACAGGACATGAGGACATCTGGGGTGGAACCCAGCCACCAAGAGTGCAGTCCAGAAACAGGATTGAAATGTCTTCATTAAAAAGTGTATGTGTGTGTAATTAAATAGAATGTCACTTTCTACTGAATCTGAGGAAATGTTACAGAAAGAAGGAAAAGTAGACAAACAATCTGAACAGAAGATTTCATTCAGTGATGTTTTGGACCTTTCTTATTGCTATCTTCAGAAGTAACTGCATGCTTGGGAGGCTGGGAATGAGTTGCTCTATATCATTACTGTAGTAGCCATTGTGTGGGAGAAGGTAGCAAAGAGCAGTCACCTGGGAAAGGCCTCTGGACCAATGACAATAGAAAATAACAATCTGAGTGGCTATGAGAAAACTGTAATCAGGTAATGACTGAATTAAAAAGGAATTTCAAAGTACATTTATTTGCTATTAGTTAGAATCAAAGGAGCTGCACTGGTTCAGTGCTTGGTTTTGTCTTGTTAAGATACTCCCCGTTGGAGCTTTGTAGAGGTGCTATAATTTGCCTTTAATCTTGACAAAAGTTAGTGATAGTATGAATCAGTTTTGTGTTTGAGAACACAAGGTAAGGCTGTTTCTCTCCCCAAAAGGTGAAAGGTTTGCTCAGTATGTCTGAAGAACAATAATTTCCTATGAAAAGCTGCTGGGGTTTCCTTGGGGCTTTTTCTTCTGAAAGACACCTGGCTTAATCCAGTGTGACTAGAACTGTTATCCAAGACAGTGTACTTGTGAGGATGATCAAATACTCAGCTTTATGAAACTTGCTGAATGATGGGATGTTATCTCGTAATGCCCAAGGGCCTCCCAGCTATATGTTAGTAACCCATGGTCACCGCCTGCCATATTCCTTCCTCTCCTGTGTGTCAGCAGTGCAGCGTTGTTGTGGCAGGGTTTTGCCTTCGACAGGTATACATGGCTGGCCTGGTTTGTTTGGCAGGCAGGCTTCTGAGGGTGGTGCTCTCTGCCCCCAGAGTAGCAGGGGATGAGCTCCAGCACAGCTTCCCACACGGCTGCACGGGGCCATGTGCTCGAGCATACTCGCCATGGCACGGAGGGATACTCCTGCCTTGCCTACACACCAGCCTGGAGATGCCCACCTCTTTCCAAAGACAGAAAGTGCTCACTCAGCTCTTTCCAAAGATGGGTTGTGCTCATGCATAACACTGTGCTGCAGGCTTACCTGCACTGGGTGGTAAAGGTGAGAGGGTTCTTTTGGATGCCCTCTGGCTTCCCCAGGCTGCCAGCCAGGGCAGCGATGTGCAGCGTGGCAGTGCCCTCTAGGGCCCTGGCAGCTGCCCATGAAGGGCCCAGGCTGTTTGTGCCAGTCAGCCCAGGCAGATCCTCTGGCCCTGGCAGTGGCATCTCTGCCCATGGCAGCAGAGCCGCGTTTGACACGGGACATCAGCGAGCTGTGGTTCTGCCGATCCCGGCAGGGCAGGTGGCTGGTCCTGGAATAACTTCCTGTGCTTACACAGTTTCTCTTATTAATGTTCTCTAAAGCCAACAGGCTGTGCTTTGTGACCCATTTCAGCCTTAGCCACTGACACCTTTTCCTCCCCATGGCTTTTTCTTCTCAGCAGCTCCATTCCCATCTTACAGCCCAGCCTCCTGGCCCTTGGGGATTCCTACACCTCACCCCTGTTCTCTGAGCTTCTGCCCATCTTGTTCCTGCACAGAGCAGCATGTGCAGTAGAGTACTTGATGTGCAGAGCAAGCTGTGCAGTCAGGTCATGTGCATGCACAAATCAAAGTCATAGGCTGGAGTGGAGGCTGGCAATGGGCTTACTGCTGCTGGCTGGGAGCAGGAGCTCCCATTTTCAGCTAACCCCTCCTCTGAAATCAAACGAAGCAGCTTGCAGGAAGTGTGACATGCTTTCGACAGCTCCTGTAATCCCTGAGCTGTCTGTACCCGGTGCAGAGGCCCTTGCCATGAGCTCCATCTGGTGTAGGGTATGTGTGCCTGTTATAACACAGTCACAGCTCTGCCCTTCTGCCAGGTATAAGTTCAGGTCTTTGATTTTAGGCACTTGTTTGTTTGATTCAAATGAAGGATTTAATAAACCTAGGCTGTCTGCATTGCCTATACCTTCACTCTCTTCTGGCTTCCCCCTTTCTACATGGCATTATTTTGCTTGCTTGGGGAACCTTCATGATACTACTTGCATCCTTCCTTTCTTCTTTCTCCTTCTACTGTTCAGTTTAACCTTGTAATTGCTGTTTCTTGCCCACGCTGGGTTTCATGATACTCAGCTACTACAACACCAGGTATTTAACATCTCTCATCTCAGGCACACTGGTTAGACTCTTGCATGTGAATCCTGTTGGCAGGACTTGCTGTGAGCATGCTCAGAGCGGGTGCTTTGAACCTGCTCTCTGGCAGCGGACAAGGGAAGGCTCCTTTGTCATGCCATTTACTTCCTTTAATGTGGTTCTTGGATTTTACAGGTAGCCTGAGCAGTTTGCCCAATGGAAAAAGACAAGGCCTTAACCCTTTCAGTGAGTATCTTGTCAAAATGTTTTCTTTTTTCCTGTGATAAGCATGTATTGCAGAATTCCTTCTCCCCTGTTCTCCTATGTTCATGAACAGCAATATAGAAACAGCTGGAAACCAAAGTTGTTCCTAAGAGGTATAAATACACCAACATGCAGCTCCATTGCATCATTTCAAAGTCCAGCTCCATGTCTTTTGGTGGAACAGACTGTATGTTGCTAAGGAATTAGAATAGGGTAAAGCAGCTATGGGATGACTACTCTCCTATCCTACTCTTCCTTCTTCTATCAAGCAATAATTTAGGTGATTCGTTGTGTTTATGTTCCATTACTCCAGGGACAAGTTCCCATGAAGACTCTTCTCTATCGTGGTAAAGGTCTGCTCTCCCCTGTATTTTGTGGCATTGAATCACATGGACCCTTTCATCAGGCATGAACAATAACATAATTTGCTTTATTTTTAGACTTGCTGCCTCATGGTTTTGTTGGATACTTTTCATTTTGGATTATAAGAAGCAGTGAGAAGTTCTCCCCTGCCTCTATCTTCTACCACTTGTTCTATAGCTGTCCTACGTATGTCTGGTTAGACTCCTTTTTGTGTTGAGGAGACCTAGGCTGTGTATTTGTTTAATGTCAGAAGTCTTCCTATACCTCTTGCTATCCTCCTTATCTTTCTGGGGGATGTATCTGGTCCTGGTGAGGATGGGCTGAAGAGAGGACCGAAGATAAAGATCAACTACACCTTGTATATTGATGATGTGATGTTTCCTGGTGTGTCCTCCCTTCTGAGTATGTACTTGATTTTTGCCTGCTGCTAAAAGCTGAGCAGAGGCATTTGAACAATTGCTGTAGCTTCAGCCCCTTCCTTGTCACTCAAAGTGCTCAGTGTAGGACAAGTCATCAGCACTCCTATGCTACACTGCACTTACAGACATGGAAAACAATCTATTGTTTTTATGAGTTGGTCATTGTGCTCTGCAGGCGCCTTTTGCAGAGCTGTGCAATTGATTGCAAATATGGCTACCTGAAATAATTTTGCATTTGACAATATTTGCCCCCTGTGACAGGACATGTTGATCAGCACTGATCTCACTGAGGGCTTTCCTCCCAGTGAGGTGACCTTTTCCCCTCAAATCCCTACTTTTGCTTTCTCTTTAGAATGTTTTCACCTGCAATTAATCCACAGAGCTCTAGCTCTGATCCCGTAAGAGCTTTGGTTCTTTAAGAACCTTCAGAAGAAAGGCCTCCTCCAAGACCTGCTTGTCTGCTAGGGAAGGAGGCAGCTGGCTGTAGCTAATGGGGAGATGGTGGCAGGGCAGCCTGGCAGCAGTGGGTTTCTGCATCAGCTGTGCCAGGCAGAAAAGCAGAGCAAGGGATGTTGGACCAGTTGTTTCCCTAGACTACATGCCCATTTCCAAGGTGGGGGAGAAAAGTGGTTTGTGTTTAAAAATATGTCAATCCCTAAGGCTCCATGTGACTCATTCAATGTTTTTTCCAGCAAGGCTGTCTCATTAGCCCCTGGTTGTTTTCAGCCTCACAGCTTATTCTGGGATCTCAGCTTTCTGGGACCATGGCTTCAGCAGAGGCTGTACTGGATCTTTATCAGTCAGGTTTCTATTTGTTTTAATTTACCTTTTTCCCTTACTTGTTCTGCTTCTGTTCTGTTTTTCCCTCCTTGCCCACCCCACCCTACTCTTTCAGTAGGTCGCCTGGTGTAGCAGCAGAAGACAAGAAGGGAAGGCAGGAGCTGACCCAAAGGAAGAAAAGATTCAGTGACAGACGGACAGACACCTTGCTGCTTGTGAGCAAGCATGCAGCATCAGCAACATCCAGCGTAGCAGAAGTGGCACCCAGAACGTTTGCACTTTTAAAAAATTGGATTGGATTTTTTTAAATTGCTTTTCAATGCCATTATCTAATACTTTGGAAAGTGGAGGGAAGCAGGATCATGACTTTTTAAAATTGGAACAGCTACTGATGATGTAAAATTGAGTTCACTGGGACTCAAAGAATTTTATATACTGTATATAAATATATATGTAAATTGTACAGTTGTCTTGTACAGGGGTTGGAGTCACTGTTCTGTTCCCCCCTTTGCTTTTGAAGGCTATTAGGGTTAGAGGGACACTTTGCATTTAATGGACTATAGTAATGCGTTCATTTCTGCCACCAAACTATCATTCAGTGGTGAGCCTTAACAGCACCTCCATGCAGAAAGGAGCCAGAGTATCAGCATGAATTGTTCTTGCAGATGTGCACACAGTGCCCCAGATACCAAATACTTCTTGAGAGCAGCTGAACCCCTTTTTTTACCATAAAGCTCTCTGTAACTCAAGCAATTGGGCTTTTGAGAGCACAGATTTCATGTAAGTATTGGTGAACTGCAAAGCTGCTTAAAGTAGGGATAGAAAAGGGTTGTGTTAGGGATGTACAATAGTAGTGTGTGCACCTCTTGCAAGTTTGGCAGAAATTAAATACAAATGCATTGCTATTCATGCTTAGATAACATGCTTAGCAAAGATGTTCCGTGCCTCTGGAATCTAAAGCTGTAAGAAGGATGTGGGAGCCATAGGCCTAGTAGAGTCAGTGGAGTGAAGTCTTGCATCTTCTGCTCTGACAGAGTGTTCATCTGTATGTTGTACAGCAATAAACATTTTGAGAAGCCTGCTAAAGGCAGCATTAGCCTGCCTTGTGCTTTGCTGAAGAGCAAAGGACATACTTGTCAGTGCAGACAGAGTCATGCTGCTGTCCCCAAGAGTCTGCTTTACTTATGTTTCAACAGTACAGCTTGGGCCATGCTCACTGGTGAAGGTCTGTTAGCAGCGACTTTCTTGTCCTTGGTGATTGTGAATCCAAGCTCTCCTCCTGCACAGTGGTGTGCCTGCCCACTTTGCTGGATTTGCTGTTGCCAGTACCTCCTGGGTACTGTGACACTGGGGTGTGATCAGCAGTAACAGTGAGGAGTCTGGTGTTCTTGGAGGCCACAGGGGCTGTGTCAACCACTAGCAGTTTTACCAAAGTTGTTTCTTTGGCAGGGATGCTCATATCAGCAATCCTAGATTTGGGCAGAGTGTGATAGGACACGCAGAATTTTGCTTTCTGTATTTCCAACCACTGGCAGCACTCGCCTGTTCTGAGCAGCCTCCCACTTCTGACCTGGTGATCCTTCTGCCACTTATTTCTGGACCAAGAACCTGTTAGAAGAAACTGTAGTGAAGGTGATGAAATGACATGCTAATATGAGATCCACCAACAATTACTTGTAACAGCAATAGGTAACTGTAGAGACTGGACTCATCCTTCAAGGCTCTGTTGTTTTGGTAAAAAATTATACAATGCAGCATCTTCACTCTGTCATGTCATCACGACAATAGCATGAGATAAATACATCACCAAAAAAAAGTGTCCTGATGCAGTAAGTTAGTGCTTGTTGACAAAATGGAAAGTTAAATAAAAGATAAACTAACAAGCCTTTCTATAAATAACTGTTTAAGAGTAGTAATAACTCTTCCTCTGGGAAGTATATTGGAGCTAATTAAAACATATGGCATGGTTGAAAACACTTCTGGTAATATTTGAAATATACATCATACCATCATAATATAAAGAAGTCATCTCTTTAGCAAGAGCAGATCCTGCTGCTGGCTCTTCATGGCTTCTCACATACAATGTATGTGCTCTTTTGGCCGGCAGGCTCCCACGTTCTTCATTGCTTCTTCTCATGTTGTTCTTTGGGGTTTTTTTTTTTTTTGGTTGGTTGGTTGGTTTTTTGGGGGTTGTTTTGTTTTGTTTTAATGCCCTTGTCATATTTTTTGTGTGTTGAAATAATTTGGTTTAGTGTATAGTTAGAAATGTCCATGCCACGCTCACTAATCCTATTGTAGGGAGTAAAGAATGAAACCAACTGTATAAAAAAACTCCACTCCATTTTAATATTCTAGTTTTAGGAATTAAAAGTTCTGGCTGCTGGGTTGGATGGTATTTGGTGGTTTGGAGTTTTTGGGGTTTTTATTTGTTTGGTCGGGGGTTTTTTTTAATGTATAGTTCTATCCAGCAGAAACAGACATTTGGATGCCTCTAGGAATTCTATCAACCAAGCACTGGGGCTGGGAAATGCCTCACAAAATTGTGGGGGTACTGCAGAGCTGCTAAAACTCACTGCATCTTCTTCTGGAAATAAACCAGCCACTCACCACTCCTGCTTGTTATATAAATCCTTCTGCTGACCTCCTTTTTCTCATCCTTGTGTCCTTCCCCTCCAAAAGGCATGCATTCACATGTGGTTTGCAACTAAAATTGGGTCAGTTCTTCAAGGAAGTTCAAACAAGGGGTGGCTGTTGGTTAACTTTGGTATTTGTGGGTATTCCTGTTGCTAGGCCAGGGCTGACTTTATGGATGAACTGGGGACCAGGCATTACATTGCTTTCCTCTGTCACAAGATAATTCCAAGTCCCTGCATCCTGACTTGCTGAATTTGTGTGGGTCTCTGAGCAGCTTCTGGCAACACCTGTACACTGCCATGGAAGGCCCAACCAGCATGATTGTGTAATGTCCAGGTAGAGGTCAGGTTACTTGTTCTGGGTTTGTGTTGGAGGATTGTGCAGACCATACTGGTCCTGATTCATACAGCCCATGCTATGAGCCGTCCCACAGCCTGTACTCCTCAGATGACAGCAGTGCCTCAGCTGCCCATTTTCGCTCTTGGTTTTATTGCCAGTCCACCTGGCTGCTAGGCCAAATTGTCCTTATCTGGTGGTTGTAAGCAATCTTTTGCTCTGCCTTGCATCAGTAACATCTTTCTGAAGCTGGGACACAGAGATTGTCAGTGTTGTGTCTGAAAGCAGACCCTGGGCATGTGTCTCCTCATCCTTCAAGTCCTCCTAGGCCTTTCCAGCTCTACTTTGAATGACGGCTGAAAATGGCTGGGACAGAGAAGAGAACCAGGACTCAACAGTGCAAGTCATCTGTTCGTCCTGCCAGAAGTAAAAAATATTTCTTTCTTCCTGATCTTCCAAGGGCACAGTGTGTTGTAGGAAATTGCATTGCAGTGGGATTCATTTGTGTGAAGGCACTGCTTTCCACGGTCTGAGTTTATATTGAACTTACCCTGCCCTAGCGCATTTCTGCCTATGGCAAATTTGTTAAACTGAAAGGCATCTGTTTGGTTTTGGTTTTGTAATAAAATAGATAACTTTTGCTCCAGTGTCTTGTGGTGGTTACTTGTTGAATCTTGATTTCTGGTTATTCCTACAGTGCTGTAGGAGAGGGAGGGGGACTTTTCCTCCTTGCAGAGTCAAGTGTCAGTCTGTGGTTGGGTTTGGAGGTCTGTGATGTTTTTCCCCTGTGTCTAAGCCTCCAGGCTGAATTAAAATAAACTCCAGAGTGCATCTCTGTGGTTTGATGACAGCTGTCTGAATCTGCCCAGCCTGCTTAGAAAGGCTCTGAAGCTTCAGCAGCAGTGTAGAGGTGATTGTAGAAGGTGAGGTGTGGGATCTTGTAGCACAGTCTCCCCACAGCACAGGTAGGAGACAGGCTCTGCACCTTGCCTGTCCTCACAGCTCCCTTTCACGTGGGAGCCTTCATACTTTATTTTGCAGTTCATGCCTCACTACATGGGAGCCTGAAATAGTATCTTCTAGCTGTTGTCCAAAACCTTTTAATCCTCAAAGACGGTGAGTAACAAGCCACACTGGAAAGCTGGTACTGTTGTAAAACATAGGTTTTTCTAGGCTACAAGGAAGTGCAATTCATTAGAGGCTGCAGCACAAGGTCTATGGCAGAGGAGGCCACTGATCCTTTCAAGTGCTTTTGACCAGCTTTGTCATCACTGTCATTTCACTTGATCACATGTAAACCTTTTGCAATGAATAAGGAGCCAACTCATTTATTGCACCTGGAAGGCAGGACAATTGCAGTCCCAGGGGAGGGTTTCTGCTTGTATGGTAGTCACAGGCTGGATTGTTTGTAGGTGGTCAGAGAGAGCTCTGCTAAGTCTTTCAGTGCAAATTCAACAATAAAAGAAGGAAATGCACAAGTGTGACATCCAATGTGCATCTGTCAAGAATGAACTGGTCAGCCAAGTTAATTTCTTTGTATTATCAAGGGTAACAAGTTCTGGGGCTAAGGGAAGGGCAGTAGTTTTTATCTCTGGGGTCCTGCAAGACTTAACTAAAAACAGGAAAAGGATATTTTGAAAAAGAAAATACCAATTCCTTGGCCATGCTTCCTGGTTCTGGAGTCGATGTAAGGTACCTCAAGAGGCTTTCACCCTTTCCCTGGCAGTGCTACCATTCTGTAGGCAAGTCAAAAGGACTGAAAAGGGCTTGCTTCTGCTTCCAACAGTGATACTGCCATTCTCTTCCTTCTCCCCTAGCCTTTCTTCCTCTTACCGGTAACATAACTAGCACAATTGACATGCAGAATGTTGACCTTCTAAATTCTCAGCAGCCAGCCTTTGCAAGCCATTTCAGGCAGAATACTTTGGAAACTGTTCAAAAGAGGATATTAAATTGGACAGAACATCTGCAGAAGTGATGCTCCTTAGTTTGGAAAACACCTTGAATAGGAAATAGGTTAAAAAAATGCCAGCTTAAGAACCAGGAGTCTTAAGAGCCAAGTGTTTTGTATGGAGTGTTTGCCAGGAAACCCAAGACTAGCTACTTTGGGAAGCAATTGTGCTTTTTGTAATTCTGCTGAGGGCCTTCTTACTGATGTTAATGGTGGATTTTGTTTTTCAAAGGGACCTTGCCTGTGCACTCCAGGAATTGTCTAGCTTTCGTTCAGAAAACATCACAAACTCTATGCTGTATGTTGTAGCATAAACCTATATCCCCATCTCTTGCAAAGCATAAATGAACATTTATTCCACATTATTTATGTTTTCTTTCAGCACATTGGGACTGGGCTGAGGGTCTTCAGCTGAGGCAGAGGAGCCATGGCCCCACTGTGTGCTCAGTCAGCCCACATCCACAGCCCAGGCAGTGGTGCTGAGTGGCTCTCTGCCCCAAGCTGGGCTAGACCTGCACTGTGCTGCAGGCACTGGGCATGTGCACTGGGCAATGAGGGAGGCAGCTGCTTGTGGTTCCAGTAGAGACTGAGGTTTCCACACCTTGCCTCCTCTCTGGTGCCAGCAGGAATAGCTCAGGTCTCCTGTATACGACTCACGACCAGGTGGCCCTAGTTTGGACCTCAGAGTAGTTTCTTGGTGCAAGATCTGGAAGTCTGAAGTACAGATGAATACAGCTCAATTTATTAAAATAAAGAAATTCAGTCCCAGTACAAAACAGATCCTTAACTCATTGCTTTATGGTGTGTGAACAAAGGACTGTGGTGGAAAAAGTTCTTCTGTAGCATCTCTATGCTGTGCTTCAAGCACTTAAAAACTGCAGTTTGAGTGTCCAGTGTCCTATTTCACAGCACAGCTCTGGGCTTGCATAGCACTAAGTGCCACTTCTGTCTCCCTCAGTCATGATTTTGGCTGGGACCAATGGAAGGGATTTCTGCTGGCTTCACCTGCACACAGCACCTGGCTGAAGAGAGAGAGCTATTTCTGAAGTGACTTGGATGTTCCCATTCTGAGCTGGCAGGTTGTCTCAGAGAAAGCTGTATGAAGGTGGCTGAGGCTGGATTTGTTCACCTGCAACCCAACATGAAAGTGAACTTTTGCATCTCTGGAGCTCTTAAAATTGTTTCAAGCTAATGGTTTAAACATTGCAAAAATTATCAGAGGACTTTTGCCCACTCTAGGAGACTGCAAAGAAACCTTGTTGTCCATCTGCGATCACAGAAGTCCACTCCTCCCCAGGTATGCCTGCTGACTGGAATTTGGACTGTGACAGGACTTAAGAGAAAGGGGATACTGTTGTCCAGTCATCCCAGGGCTGGGGAGAAGAATGTATTCACTAGTGACACTGGAAGAGAGACTGGCATGCTGATGGCTCCAACATTCATGGGGCAATCCAGCCTCAGCCACCTTCATACAGCTTTCTCTGAGACAGCCTGCCAGCTCAGAGTGGGAACATCCAAGTCACTTCAGAAATAGCTCTCTTGCTTCAGCCAGGTGCTGTGTCAGCTCTTTTCTGATAAGGAAAGAGGCAAACCCTGTGAGGAGGGTACTGTCTCTTTGTCCTTACTAGCTGGGGAAGTACCGGGACAGTCATACATAGCCTGAAGGTTTTCATCTCTGCTGATGGACCTAAGGGGCCATAATGGAATCAACTCCCTGATGTTATGGGTAGCTGTATTGTCTTAGAAGGTGTCAGACTCCTGAACTGATCCACAACATCACATCATCCAGTTGAAACGCCCTGCTCCAGGGGAGGTACCTGGGTGTTCCTACCTAACCCGGAGTGAATATAAACGCAGCAGATGTTGTGTTTTGGGGATTTCTCCCCACCACTTGTTCAGGAGTTCCCCCACCACACAATGGATCCAGTCTGCAACTATCACTTTGACCAAGAAACATGAAAATTGCAACAACCAAGTCTCATTGTGAGGCCTACAGGTGGCATTTCTACTCTTATCCTTTCCTTCTCCTTCTTACCCATTTTCTTAAGCAGAATTTTTATGCTTTTGTATTGCCATATTACTACACATAACAATAACAAAAATGGCTGTTTTACAATGCAACCAAATGGTTCTACAATAAACTCTACATGTGTATATTTACAAACACCTCTCATTCAGTGTCGTTTCACTCCAGTTTGCTCCAAGAGATCTATTAGCCAAAACCTGGGCTATCCTTGCCTTCTGCAGTGGGTTCGAACACAAGTGTTGAGATGTCTGCTGCAAGTTTTTTCTCCTCAAAATGCACTTGGATACCAGACCTTGGTAAAGTGAGTTAATCTAAAGTACTTAGACTCCAAAAAACCAAAACATCAAATATAAATTAATTCAGAAAACTCATAGGCAGGATCTGTGAAGAGATGTCCTAAATGATAAAAGAGATCTGGGTGTAGGAGTGTGAGTTCAG
>VXBC01004236.1:0-81355 GCA_013399945.1 Ploceus nigricollis
CAACATACTTGGCAGAACCATTTTCTCTCATTAATACACATTGCATATTTAACTGTTGCCTTTAGCATGGCAGGCAATCCCAAACTTAGCTCTCCGGGAGAGCACCTCTGAACTCTATTTGTGTCGTATTTCAGGTTACATTTTTACAACCATCGTGCATTTCAGTCAGTCCATCTTTGGTGTGGTCTCTCGTTCCCCCCCCCGACAGCCCGAGAGATCGGAGACCACAATAGCAGCACCCCTCCCGGCCTCCACGGTGTCGGAGAAAGGCCTGCTCCTCATGGGGTGCTTGGGCTCCCTCTCTGCAAGGGGAGCAACAATCAATCCCCTTCTGCTACAGACAAGCAGAACAAAACCCCCTGCACTAATCACAAAAATGCAAATTTTGCCTCCCTCTATTACTTATTAGCCAAAGCAGGAAAGGAGTAGCACAGGTGGTTCCTGTGCAGGTCCACTCTCCTCTCTAGGCTTTACCAAGTGTTTCAGGTAGCACTTCTCAGAGCTCAGCCCCGGGTGAGGCAGCCACAACGCTCCAAACGCACGTCTTACTTTGGAAACCATCCTCATGGGATGCACAGAGATGTGGAACAAGAGCACTGGGTACTGAAATACTATGAGGCTTTATTGCCTGATGTTGTACAGTCTGTTAACGTTCAGTTCAAAGGACTTAAGTACTTCAAGTCATGTGCTGAACACATTCACACTTTGCCAAAAAGGCAGACTCTGCCGAAGGAAAAAGCTTAATAAGCAATTATTAAGCTGCTCTCCCAGAAATAACTTCAACTGCCACGCTATTTTTTTAAAGGAAAGAACCCCTGAATTCTGACACAAAAAAAACCCAGAAAAACAAAATCCTTCAACCAGTCAGGCAGCTAGGTATGAATGTCTTGGAATTCAAGACAAAAATTAAAAAGGGTGCTAGTTCGCACAACAATTTCTGAAATATTCCCTCTCCTTCCCATTCCTCTACAGCACTGTACCTCCTTGCCATAAAGAGAAGGTAGTTACAGTAGTCACATAATTACACAATATTTTCAGCAGCATGCAGACTAAAAATTCAGTATGAGAATGGATACTTCCTTTCATACCACCCATTTGTTTCCCAGTCCATTAGCAAGCCATGTTAAAAAAAAAACAAAACCAGAACACAAAAACCAAACAAAAAAAAACAACTAACCAACCAACCCAACCCAACCCAACCCAAAAACCAAAACAACCAACAACCCCCACCCCCTTCCACCCCCAAACTGAAAATCCCAGGGCTGTTACTTCCAAATTATATTAATGCCAAGGAAACTATTCACGTAGTTGTTGGTTGTCCTGAACAGCTTTTTTCAACCCTTGCAGAAGAGAACTATGGAAAATGAGTGCCAAGCCGCCATTCCACTCCTACAAATGATACAGTTCCTTCCTTCCTCCCCTGCCAATGTAAATTCTTACTTTTTACCCAATCACTCCTTCCAAAACCTCATGTAGCAACTGCTAAGAATCACTTCATCATTATGTAGGACACTGTGTTCTAGGAGATCCTCCGTGAGGTAACCAAGGAATCCTGTTTTACCTTCCATTCTTCTAATGTATTGATACAACATTTATTTCAAAAGAATTATGATTTGATACACTCTCTCCCCCTAGGTTCTTAATTCTTATCAGATCTTGACGCAGCATAAAGTGTATTTATTTTAGCTGCTTATTTTGCCAAAAAAAGGTGACTTAGGTACTGAAATTTATGTAACATTCATTCAATTTACTTCAAATTGAATGAATGTTACATAAATGATGTATCAGTATCTTACCAGACTTCTCTCAAATCAAGGCATTTAACTGCGTCTATTTATGAACAAAAAACACTGAACATTTTTGGAGTAACAGACAAAAATAAGTTGTTATTTACAAGTAATATATATAATAAAACTACTACCATTATGTGCCTTTTATACACTGTAACTGCAGTCAATTTTTTGCATTGTTTAAAAAAAATTTCCTTAAACAGAAATTGTTCAGAATTATGTTTGTCCATACATGTGTATGTTATGAGAAATACAATAGCTTTTCACATTTTTAAAATTATCAGTGTAATTTACATTTTTCCCCCAATATCAAGTGAAGATTTAAATATGGTGCAAACTGAAACACGAAGACAAGTAGCTATGAGCGCTGAAATACAATCAATTTGGAACATAAGAGTGTTTTAAACTACCAATCTGTGAGAAAAATCCCTAATATTTGGCATGATTATCTCACCACCCACCCCCAAAATGTCAAAGCTAATTGACTTACTTTTAAAGTAACCATGATTATTGCATATTAGATCTTTGGAGAAGCAGAGCTTTAACCAAAAATATTTTTAATGTAGCTGAAATATAGACATACTTAGCTCAGGGAAGAAAGAAAAGTAGAACACATAATAAGTAATGCTATCAAATCAATCCAGTTAATTTGTTCTGTCCTTGCTTTGAGTAATCCCCCATACCTCAGATAATCCAGTTGAGTCAACGGGTACTTCAGCAAGTACAAGAGCAACAATCCAGTTTTATGTGACCAAGTTTTCATTCTGCAGAAGTCCTTTAAGAATCTTGGTCCTTAACTTATTTCATTTAAGTGCTGACACGTAAATTAACACATATTCCAAACTGGTAACAGGGAAAACATTTACCTTTTTTTAAACCAGAATATACAAAAGACAATTTGCATAGTTACAATTCAAGCACAAAGTCACTGTAAATAAGTACAAAAGCATTTATAAATTTACTGAATTTGCTGCTGTTTGTGCCAGCCAAATTAGATAGGTATGAATGTAAACTCGAAGGGATTGAGGAGAACAGTCAGTGTTTTTGCTTAAAAAATACATAGAGAATGCTTTTTAAAGGTTTTAAAAAATATTTTCTGCAGCAGGAACAAACAGTTCAAACCCCAAAGAAAGCCATCCAAAATGCCCAAATTCTTCCTATACAGCAGAGAAAGTTTGTTCATAGGTTTCAAACCTACATACAAGACGAGGCACTATTTACGCTATTTTGGAATGCGTCCATAATCCTAACATTTCAGTTCAACCCAAGGCTTCCAAACCACTCTTTGCTTCTAAGTTCCTAGGAAAACCCATCTTCAGAAGGTGGTGCGTAAGAAAATCCAACAAATGCATCATCTGCCTCCAGGACACTGGCATTAACAATGTTGTAGTCAGAAGAAACACAAACTGAGTATGGGACCATTTCTTCTGTGAACACTGCATCAAAATTCCCGATATCGTCTGGTCCAACCTAGAACACAGAAGGATCTATCAGTCATCAAATTAATATAGTGTTTTAAACTTGTGCTTGTCCTTGAGATTCCAAATTTAACTCTCAAGGCCATCTATTTTGTTGTTATATTCTATTTAAGTAAAGAAATTTAAGGAAGCACATCACTCCATCTCTGAAAATAGGTATTAAAAGACTGGGTTTTTCTCATTGAGGTTGGAATTTTGACCAAATCCTACATTCTTAATGATCCGATAAACCTGAAAAAATATGAAAAAAGTCTCTCTTAGGGAGATTAGCTCAGTTGGTTAGAGCATGGTGCTAGGAGCATCAAGTTTATAGGTTCAGTCCCCATGTGGGGCATTCACTTAAAAGCTGGACTTGATGATCCTTGTGGGTCCCTTTCAACTCAGAATATTCTGTGATGTCTGATCTGAGATGCAAACACTAACACCATCGCCATTCCCCAGGCACCTACCACATTAGGATTAAATGGTGGTGGAATCTTCTTCTGAAGAAGATCAGTCCAGCTGAGAGATTCAAAGAACGGGTGCTTTTGAATTTCAAGCTGTAGCAAACAATAAAGATTTTAGATATTTCATAATTCCATCCTGTGCATCATAGCAAACATTACTTCATACTACATGTACATAGGGAAGTTCTTATGTGCGCATCCTTATCAGTTTGTTTATTCACAATTTACTTTGCAATAAAAGTTGTAGTCGGTAAAAACAGCAATTAAAATTTGTGAGACTGCCTCTATAAACAGTTTTCCTTCTAAAAATCATACTTTCTGCTTTTAAGCCCTGAAATCAACAACCCTGAAGTCTACCCCACAACAAGGATGTCTTCTGTTGATATCTGTTCCTGCCTTAAAGTTTTGTTAGTTTTTGTAAAGCATAGCGCTATCTGAGAAGCAGCTGCTTCAACAACTCTGAAATACACTTACTATTTAAGAAGCAGCAACAGCTATGCTAAATCCTTGCATCTTGCTCAGTTACAAGGTCCACAGACTAACATAAGGACTGCAAACAAAAGACTAAAAAGATCCCATCACTGATGGATGGAGTACATCCTCTAGATCATTCCTCATCGCACAGTTCTGAAGACACCTGTAACTTTCTCACATCAACTTTTTGCAAACAAACGTTTTGTTCCTACACTGGGAAAATGTCTGCCATGATTTTAAGGGCTAAAAAAAAAGCTGTTGTTTGCATGGAACCAGTGTTCCTCTTTACCTGAAGACTGGTTTCCAAATCATTAGTATTACCACATGACAGCCTTTTCTTTTGATTATTTCCCAGGTTCACTATGAACAGTGAAACCTACTTCTGTGCACCTTAGTGACTGCTTTTTTCCTTTGCTGGCAGGTACAGCAGCAACCAAGCTCAAAATACCCCACAACAATCACTGCTCTCTTATCCCCAGCAACTTCCAGGGATAGACCCCACTGGTGTCTTTAGTGAAGAAATAAAAAAGAGGAAAACAGAGACAGATGCAGCAATGTGGTTTCTATCTCCAACTATTAATCCTGCGCTATGCACATTAATTTGGTGAGTCCCTTTAAATGAAATAGGGCTTGATAAATTAGGACATCTTACAAAGTCTTCCTTTGCTCCAAGTCTGCTTTGCCGATCTTTCTCCAAAAGTTCTTCCAGGATAGACCAGGCTGTAAGACTGATTCCTGGGCGCAAAACCAGGGGCTTATGAAGAATATTATCGTACATCTCAGCAACATCACGGCAGTAAAAAGGAGGCTAAAAAAATACAAGTTCTACATGCATTTGATGCCACATGCAATGCTGTTTCATACGTTACATATGATCAGTAAATGATTCTGTAAGACACACAAGCTGCTAGCAGTGGAGCAGTAATCTCCTTTTTATGCACTGCTAACTTCTAATTCAGTCATCACCACTGCCAGAACTTTGCACTTGATAACTTCCCACCACCCGCCTCCTCTGCTCCTAATGTGTTCTCACACTAATAAGTAGCCATAGACGCCCTCCAGTTTCAAAGCTCCCACTGAACTTGCCTGAAAAGAACCTGAGAATGGGAAAACAAATCCATCTCCCTATTTAAGGTCCTATGGGAAGAGACAGAACTCAAGAAAACTAGAAGAACAAATTCTTACTGGAGTAATTACATATGACTAGAAGTATAGCAAGATTTTTTTTTTGTTCTAGTGCTGTCAAAAGCTAGGAGAAAACCTGGGATACCTAAGTAAAAGAAAAGTATTTTAATTTTATTTATTGCAATATTTGACAAAATTTTATTTATAAGCAGTTTTGGGTTTTTTTGTGTATTATCACTGTTGATTCAGTTTACTCTCGCAGTCCCTCAAAGTGATGACTACTGATTTTGCTGATGTCTCCGATTTTGCTTTTCCATGAACTATCAGGCACCAGGAGGCAATGTAAAATCCAAAAGAGAGACAAGCGCTATGTAAGTACAAGACAATCTGTTAATCTGCTTAAATGGAGTATTCCAATACTATGAAGAAGTTAACATCTTTAACAACACTCAAAGTTTACTTCAAATAAAAGGGGAGAGGGGAGGAAAACAACCTTTACATATCAGGTACATACCAGCCCATAAAGCATTTCATAAAGAACTGCACCAAGGCACCACCAGTCTACTGTGTTGTCATAGGGCTGCTTTTTAATGACTTCTGGTGCAAGATACTGAAATGAATTAAAAAAAAAGTTCTTTAGAGAATTAGACTAGCACGGATAAAACCTAGGGTTTAGTCACTTCACAGTAAACACTTTCAAGAAAAGTTGCTTTATAACACTCAAATGTTTCAGCTAAATAATACACCTCATTCATCTTTCACTGTATTCAAAGGTCTTTCCTGTAATTTAAAGTATGTTTATCAAGTTACCAAAGTTTCTAATCCTCTGTTTGGTGAATCCCTCATACGCATTCAAGCCTTCCACATTCTAAGTTTCCAGTGCACTTTTCCCAGTAAAAAGAGTTCAATAACTCAGTCAGCAAGTTTGAAGTTTTGTGCATATGCAATAATTTGATTGAGGCACAGATATTAATTCCCTATAAACTTACTAAGAATCAATGGCAGGATATGGTAAGTAGATTCATATTGAAAAATCTGTAGCAGCTGTTACACAAGCTAACTCTCCTGTGTCTACCCAGCAGTTAGGAGACATGGGAGAAAACAGTATTTCAAAAGGGCTGGAAAAACAGAGGAAGGAAGAGATGAGTTATGGCCATATGGGTAGCAAGAAGTAGACACTGTACATTAGTAAGAAGAACAATGAATAGATGTGTAGGGAGCTTGTCTTTGGGTTAGTTTCATCTTGTTCAAAGAATGCAAACCTCCCAGCAGTACAAAACACAGTATCTGACCTTCCAGTTACACAAATATTAATAGTGTTCAACAGTCATTAATTACTGATAAAAAACCCATGAAAGCTGTCAACATACTTCTGGGGTCCCACAGAAAGTTGCAGTGGTATCAGAAGTTGCAATCCCTTCTTTACAAAGTCCAAAGTCTGTCAAGACAACATGACCCTGTTTAAGAAAGAGTGGTAAGTTAAAAAGAGAACATGCTCAACATGTGAATACACAGAAGTCTCAATTTTGTGAAAGAACAGAGAAAACAGAAATAATCTTGCATACTCACTAGTGAATCTAGGAGAATGTTTTCTGGTTTTAAATCCCTATAAAAAAAGAAAAGGTAGTAAATCAAAACAGCAGTCACAAGTGCTTCAGAGGCAAGGGGTTTTATTATTCTTCAGCTGAAAGCTTCAAGTTTTGATGAAAGTGTTATGTTCAAGTTTCCTGTAAGATGATTTCTTGAAGAGTTTATTTGGTCATTTGTCCTATTTTGAATTTCTGCAGGACATGGATACCTTTCAGAAACTTACCTGTACACTATATTTATGGAGTGTAAGTAGCCCAGTGCACTGGCTATTTCAGCAGCATAAAATCTGGCTCTGTGCTCAGGAAAGGAACGTTCTCTTTGTAAGTGAAAGAACAGCTGTAAATATGCAAATAGGAAATAAGAACATTACACAGACAAAACAAGTCAGGTTAATAACATGTAATTTTACAGTGAAGAGTAATTTATTTTGCTGTCCACTTTTTTTTTAAAAAAAGCACAATGAAATAGAATTGGTTTTTCTGCATGACGTAGTCATTACTTTACTTTCTTCCCTGCTTCTCTTTTGTGGCTCAGATGGATAGGTAACTCAAAAACATTCCCTTAAAACCAGGACTAGTCAAAAGGAGCTAGAGTAAATCACTAAGCTGTGAATAGAAGTTGGTAAGACTAAATCATGCAAGATTGCCTCCAAGAAGAATATATAACCTGGTGTCAAATAAGTCATGTTTCATTTCTGAAAATGTGTGTATTCAAAGATTTGCATAATTATTTATAGAATTGTATTCTGAAATAACCTAGATGTAAATCACTGTGTGAGATGTATATTCCAAGCTGATCCACCAGTTCTCTCTACTTCAGAGACTTGTCTGGCTGCAAATAATTTGAGCAGATACAGAAGTCTAGACAAGGATTAAATCATAAACATACAGATTCAACTACAGTACACACTCAACTTGTAAAGATTTTAAGAAAAATGAAGTTTTCTGGTTTCTGCCTACAAAGGTCAGGAAAAATAAAAAGCCACCACAGCTTTCCAAGCTTTCTATTCAAATTTGAAAGCTGCTTTGAACTGTATTTTAGTTCGCCCAAAACAAGACAAAACTAAGTTCTGACCACAACTCAGAGCAAACCAGGATTGATAATACAGTCTAAGTAAGGTACATTAGACAAAAGAAATGCCCATCTTGTTCCAACTCTGCCACAATATAATAAATTCACCTGTCAGTTTCCTTTCTTCCCCTTTTGAAATATCAGCATCTCAGTTAATGCACATGCAAGAGGAAGCCAGTGTTCCATGGTGAAAAATGTAAACATAAGATTAATTTATAATTAAATATATATTACTGTAAAATACAGTATTTGTATCTGACAAGCATGAATAAATTTGGATTGAAGTTGTCAATAAGAACAGGAACAGGGTCCAAATAGCTACAGAAGTCTGTAGCAACATCAGATAATAACAGAATTTTCAAAACTGGGAGAATGCCGATCACAGCCCATTGTAAAGGATCACTTCACTCCTCCCACCTAGAATTAGCAGAATAGACAGACTACAATGCAAACAAAACCATCACATACCTCTCCTCCATTAACAAAATCCAGGACAAAGTAAAGCTTTTCTGTTGTTTGGAATGAGTAATGTAGTCCAACCAAAAATGGATGTTTCACATTTTTCAAAAGCACATTACGTTCAGCCATAATATGTTTTTGCTGCAAGAAGTAAGAGATCAATAAGTAAGCAGGAATGATTTTGTAATTAAGGGAAAAAACAAGGGAGGTGGGTGGAAAAAGACTATTTCTCTTAACCTCTTTCCTATTGAGAACAATTTTTTTCTGCAACACTTTGACAGCATAGTATTTCCCATCCAGTTTTCGTTTTGCAAGAAGAACCTGTGAAATTCAAAAGAAAAGGAAGAAATCTGATTGTTGCAGTTCACATACTGTGGGTAATATTTTATCATTTCAGCCTAACTGGAAGGGGTTCATGCTATTTTTTCACAATACAGTTTCTTTGCTTTTAACAGAGTCAGCCAACAATGCAATTGCCAATAGAGCGAGCTTACAGTTCAGTAAAAACTTATCATGACAGTGGTATCATGAAAGATTGAATTATAACATTTGTTTTCCATGATCTGCTAAATCTCTATCAAGATTAATTTCAGCTTTTTTTGGGATAAACTGTAAAGATAATTGAATGAAAAACAACAACATGAAAAATAATTTGGAAATGGAGCTTTCAAAAGGGATTCTCCTTGGCATCTTTGTAAAATATCAATACTTAAGTCACTTTTCAATGTGCTGTTGCTCACACTGTTCCATAGTATCAGAGGTTTCACAAAATAGTCCCTGACAACAAGAGGAAAAGCACAATTTGTACTCCAGCTGCTGCATAAGCATAGGGGTACCTCCCTTCCTCCCTGGGGGAAACAGAGGATCCCAACTGCTCGTAATGAGAAAGGGAAAATCTCCCTTTTGTTAGTCCCAACAAGTGGCTGAGGCAGCCAACAGCTGCACCAGGGAAAAAATGGCAGGGCCACAAATCAGCGGCAATGAGGATCCAAGAGAACAGTTTATAGGCCACCCTAGAGCAACACCACTTCTGGAACCTCTGGCCAAGTCACTTTGCACAAGAAACCAGCGAGCATCCTTGCACCACCGTAAGACACAGGAATAAAAGCTCACCTTGCCAAAGCTGCCTTTCCCAATAACTTTCAGGAAATCAAAGTCTGTTGGTTTAGCACTGAAAGATATTTAGGAAGGAGACAGGTCATCTGGGTAGAAATTACAAGCCTTATAGCTGTACAGCAGTGTAGTGTAGCACAATGGCCTGTAAGCACCCTCCTTTTCTTTGTTCCACCCAGCACTGCTTCTGCAGACCTGTCCTCAGACACAACAACTCCTCTTCATTTTGCAATTCCATTTTTCTCTAGGAAAGTGTTCAAATTGCATCCTCTGAGTTTATTTTATTTACTAAGTTTAACCTTATGATGTAAAGGAGAAGCAAGACCATTCTTTCATTCTCCATGGTCTAGTTTCTTGTAATTTTTAAGTCTCCATTTCCCCATGACGTCTCCTGAAGCTTATTTCCAGCGGTCCAAATGGATTCTAAAGCTTACATGAGGAAAGGAAGGACCAAGTTTATTCTCTATTCCCTCTTATTTGTTCCATTCTTCCCTCCATCCAATTCTCCCCTGTTTTATATTTCAGTAAGAGGAGGCAGGTCCTAACACCTGCCTCTTCTTGGTGTTTGTATGAATTTACTCTCAGTTTTTCCATTTCCCACATCACCACTCCTTTCAGTTTTTCCCAGGATTCCCTTACTCTTTCCTGAATACAATTCTATCAGCAAAACAATTATCCGTGTTTTCAAATTGCAAAACAAGTTACATCACCGTACACCTCTCTATTTATTGCTCCCGAAGGGAAGGACTCTTATATTTCATTTCTGCAATCATTACTGCAATCTATTAAATTAATCCTCCTGCTAGCCCAGAACAAATCTGTGAGGAAAGCAAAACCAAAACAGCAGTCATCTCCTAGAGAGAAAAGCAGATTCACACAGCACTGAGAACAGAAACTCTGCAGAAGACACCAAAGAGAGACACAAGTTACCACTGCAGTAACTGGGTTGTAGCACCAACAAGGCAAGCTGCTCCTTTGGCATGCAATAAACCAAACTTGTTTTCAGATGCTGTAGGACTACTCCCAAGGTCAGTCTAACTTTTCAGGTTTTAAAATTAATTTTAATATCATTTAATTAAGTTTTAAATTTACATTAAATTGAATTAAATTAAATTTAATTGAAACCTACTGAGGATTTCCAGATGGTCCCAGGTTGATATTCTGTGAGGTAGAGTTTAACTGTTGGGAGAAACAAAGAGGTTTACCTTGTAATACTTTTTCTTCTCTCTTATCTTTCAACCAATACTAATTTCAAATACTCTACTGATCTGCTCAATCCATACTTTTATAGTCATTACATCAGAATTTTAAAGAGATCTAACATCTAGATTGGGAACTGAAATACCTGGCCATCATCACCTTGTCACAAATTCTTTCTACACACATCCTGTTCCAAGGTGAAGGTAATAAAATATCTGTGTTCATTCAGAGAGGAAAAGATCAGAAATAAAAATTGAAGAGTATTTCAATAAACAACTTGTTCCTCATTCAGAACTTAACCCTTTCTCTACTTGCTTCATGAACATATTTTCTGCCTTTTATTCCAAATTCTCCAAGATCTTACTAATACAATAATTTTAAACCCACACTGTTTATAAAAGAGTAATTAATGAAAGACACAGTGCTTTTAAAAACATGGAAGTGAACATTCTTCCAACCCCAAGAAAAACATTACCAACCTTTTCTATCCTGACATTAAAGGTTAAAATAACTAAATTCCTGGAATTCCACGAATCTTACTGGTACACACCCAGGCAGAATTTGTAAATTACGGGAGCAGAGGAAGCCACTGTCATTTAGGTGATTTTCTCCATTTTGTTTTTGACTTAGAAAAGCGGTATTTGTTCTCTCATTGTGATTCTGGAATTTATTAGAGAAGAATAAACTGCACACAAATACAATTTACCTGGGGACAGGCTGCCAAGGCAGCACAAAGCAGTACTCCAGAAGTGGAAAATGGTCTGACAGCAGCACTGGATGCCATTACTCACTGAAATGAGCCAGTGGTGCTGGACAGTTTTGAAAGAGCTACTGTAAAAAGGACTTTTTTTTTTTTAAGGCTTTTTTTTGTTCCTTGTTGTTTGGCTTCATCATTTACACTAACCATAAGGTGAATTTTCCACCAAAAATATGGGGTCCAGGCCATTATGCAGTAGCTCTCTTTTTGGAATTTGCTGTGATATGATACATCATTAATTTTCCAGAGATGGTTTACATCACTCCACATTACTTAAAATACCTTTCAAAGGAGGAGGAAACCGGTATCTTAAACTAGTGACTTTAAAATGAAACTTTCAGAACACACTAAATCTCCTGTGGATCACACACAAACTGAAACAACTCTTACATCTTTAACAGGGGCTGAATAAGAAAAGAAGCATTAATATCACATCTTTCTGCCAAGTAGTAAGTAATAGAGAAGACAAGCTTAAATATGGCACTTCTGCCTTCCTAGAAATACTCCTTTTTTCAAACAGCACTGTTTCTGGAGGCTGTAAACTAATTTTCAGAGAACACATCCAGCTATATAGTGGCTTTTTTGACAAAAGAAACTTCAGACCTCACATAGTGTTATATGTGAAGTGAAATAAAATCCATCCTTCCTCCTAAGTGAATTTTAGAAAGACTGCGTTTTTTCCCCTGAGAGAATTCTATTTCTCCCCATCTTTAAAAAAGAAGAACGCACAAGCAAACAAAAAGACAATTAAACATTCAATCTCCCCTGCTCCTTGCCAGATGTTCTTAGCAAGAGCCTTTGAACAGACTGCAAAAACTCTGACAGCTAAGCTATGACTAAAGTTGTATTTCTTTAACCCATATAGCAAGGGGGGAATAAGCAAGATAAAGCCAGCAATCACTTTTACTCCTCTCTGCAGTTCTCATCTGACAGAAAAATAGCTTACAGCCCACAGTGGAACTGAGTTGTTTAAAAGAACAGGGAGGGGATTTATTGCAAAACATACCAGTAGTTTTCAGTAAATAATATACCTAAGAAGATTGCTCTCAAGTAGCTAAAATTTAGAAGACTGTTCTACTTCTGTTTTCTTACCTTCCGACTGCTCCTTTCATCTTCATCTTCAGATGGATCTGACTGGTGTTTTGGGTTATCCATCTGAAGAAATGCTCTGACATCTGGGCTAGAAACACAGTTAACATCATTAGCACACCAATAATCTGCATGATTTTCAGCCATAAACACAGAGCATAGGATTGAACAGCAGCATACAGAGGAGTCACTCATCACAAAGTTTTACATTTAAGTTCTGGTAATTAAGAACTGTGTACAAGCAATACTTTCTTTTACAGCAACATAATTCAACTGCCAAGTGTGTGATACAGCACAAACCTTTTCACTTGCAAAAACCTGACATGTTAAAGTATATGTATATGAAGACTTCAGAAGGAAACCCTGCAGAACAGCATTTAAAGATAATTATCAGAAGAAAGCATGCATTCTAACTGGCTAGCAGACACCAAGAAACCAACTTTATTTCCAAAAACTGAAGAGTTTAAATTTTTGTTTTCTAAAATTAATTTAATAGTCCATTACAATAGGGAATGAAATACATCATCCGTATCTCAAGGAAAGACACATGTTCCAAGAGATACATAGCAGTAATGTTCCTCTCCCCATTCACTTTAAAGCAGAAGATGGTGACCTTGTATTCAGAATTCCTTCTGGCTGGGCACTGTCAAAACAGTGTTAAGAAATCCTTCCAGTCAGCTGCAGGACATAAATGCTTCAGGAATTAGTGACAGGCTTCCCACAGTACCTAAGGAGATGCATTTTATCTTCAGCAGCAGTTTCAAGCTCTGTCTTAGTGGGGCTGGAGGACAAGGACTGAGAGAAAGGTGGGAAAGTAAGAGAATTCCAAGAATTTCTTCTTCCAGGAAGAAAAGCTTGTCCAACAGATCAAAAGAATGTAACATCTTTCTGAACCACAGCACAGTGCAAGTAAAGATTAATGTAATATAACTGAGGAAAAATTAATTCCTAAAAAGATGTGTATTGTGTATAGCCTGTATAAACCACTTCAAGAGATGGTTTGAATCTTTCAACTTCCTTCAGTTCACTAAAAGGCAACCTTCTCATCAAGGAAGAAATATTACCTACATTTCAGAGACAAAGTTGTTTGAGAAGGACTCAGGGCAGTCACTGATAGGAAACTCCATGTGAGCCATTCAGTACAAGAAAAGCACTAGCTTACTATGGAGCTGCTCTTTTAATCTGCCCCTAGAATATATAAAATAGGGTAATTTAAAGTAAGAAACAATGTACTCCCTATTTTCAATCCATTCACCCTCCACATCTCTAATCAGTGAGGATCAGAATTAAGAGATTAGCTGTTTCTGACACTTCTCCAGCTCCTGTAATTTCCTGTCAGCACTATGGAACCTACCTCATATGCCAGGCTATCTGAAGCTCCCAGTCTTCATCACCTACATTCTGTATTCCTAAGTCCTATTTGAAATATGTTTCAGTTACCTTCAGCCTTTCAGGTTTAAAGCACAGCAACAAGACTGTTCACATAATTTCCCACCATCATTTCAGTGTAATACTTCCCATTTTATAGGAACTCCAAATTCTGATCTATTTCAGCATTGTGTCCTGAGGCCAGGAAGACAAAAATCAGAGTTGTTTGAATATTGTAGTAATACTGGGTCATGATGCAACAATTTAAGTTTCAGAACGTTTGGATATCATAAAATCAAGAATAAAAAGTTATGGTTAATGCTTTTCACTAGACAGAAAAACAGAAACAGACCTTAATTACCTTTCAGCATTAATTATTCTGTACAACTGGTTGATTAAATAGAGCATGTTGTAATACATCTCAAGTAGTTACTATAGTAACTTTGTTCATGACTGAATTCACAGCAGGAAAAACATTAAAGTATCAATTCACAGGAAAAGGCAGCAGTACAGTTGCAGGTTATTCCACAACTCCACAATAGCCAGAATCGTAATTGACTGATGACACACTGTTCACATTTGCAATTCTAAAAGCACTGCAAAGACCTACTGATTAAAAATAAAAAGTTTTATGTACCAATTTCTTAGGCAAGATTGCAGCACGTGATGCAAAATGCTATACAGATTGATAGGACTTCCATGCAGTATTAACTCGCATGGATTAACTCAATGTATTTAAGAATACATGGAAACTATTCCTAAAATAACCTCACCTATGAAATTAAAAGGGTTGAGAAAACCACTTAAAAAGGGATACTCAGTATACACTGTATATACACTACCAGCAAAACTTGGTTTTGTCTGGATTTTTATGATTGACTGAATAAATTTATTTTGTGGATTATCTCTGAAATATACAAAAGAGTGTCAAGCTCTGCTTAATACTGTTGCTTATGTAATAGCTGTTCTGCATTAGTCTTCCTGCAAAAACAATATAATACCACACAAAAATTTTGGACGCACACAAAAATATGAACAAACCCAAAAGGTTGCACAGATTTTGAAGCAAAATGGTAAAATTAATAGCCAGTGACAGAAACTTAACATTTAAGACACATTTTATTTAAATAATAGCGCCCAGCTCCTCCCTCTTCTCACCACATTTTCTTAAAAAGGAAACCATTGATATCTTTATTACAGAAAGCAAAGGTTCAAAAAGCCCTAATACAGTAAAGCACAGTAACACTTTAAATGAGGACAATAATATAGTGCAAGGTTTGCTTTCCCCAGCATGGACTGCAAGATTCTACAATTCAGGGGTTTCATATTCATTTTTATATTCATCAGATTTTGAAATCAGAAAAAAACTGTGACTGATTTTCTTCTAATGAACACATTCAGACCCTGCCTCTCACTTAGAGATCTGATAATTCATTTCCCCACAGGTTGCAGAGTATTGTCATCCTTGAGTTCTTCAAGTGTTATGCAAATGTTCTCATTCTCATTAAGGAGCTACTTTGGACTATTTAAAAATAACTGCATTACATCTTTAATGCATCCTCTATTATACAGTTTTTCAAACAGGTTTTCTTTGGACATGTTCTGATAGGCAGCAATTAAATGCATTAATACTTCAGTGAAGGCCTACATTTGAGGTGGTGAGCAGCCCACTTAACAGGAGTTGTGGAGTGTTTCAGGGAGGCTCACAGTGCTCACTAGAAACAAACTCTCAGCTCCTATTAAGGACAGCAGTCAGCAAGGGGGACACATTATCAGACCTCTATCCCTTCTGCCCTATCTACCCCTACCTTTTCTTGGAACAGCTGCATTCTTCCTGTGAGAGCAAGCTGTCTATCCATTAAGTTTGCTGAGGAAATGCAGCTTGAAGCTCATCCACTTAATTCCCAGTTTGGACTAAGCCAGTGATCTCAACCTGTATTCTACCTGACAGTGACTGCAGGAAAAACTGTCACAGGGTCTCTCTCTAAGCACTCCAATACACCTTAAGTTTTTCTTGGATTTTTTATTGAGCAAGAAGGTTTGGCTTTGATACAATATTCAAGAAATGTGCCATACCCAAGAAGAAAAGTCCAGTGATAGAAAATAAGGACACAGTGCTCCATGTTTCAAAGAATAACGTAAATATTACCATCTTGGACACATTGAATCTGACATTTGTGCTTTTCACTTCAGATGTTTAGGTACCTTCCCATCCAGAAATGAGAACACCTTGAATCATCCTTAAGCTTTTAGTGAAACAACTCTCCTAAGCAGGACTTAAAATATATGACATGCTGATAGCGGTTTTAATGCTTAAAAGATGCAGTGGAAGGTGGATTTCCTAATGGTTCTGTGAGAATGCACAATTCACTAAGTCTTCCTTGCACATCGCTAACTCTACATAAGTTTTTTGACCCAGTTTCAAATTTAATTAGCACATTAAAGCAAAACTAAGAAAGCGAGGATGGACTATCTGTGAAGACTCAGTCATCCCATATCCCTTGAGTAGCTTCTATCAGATTTTACAAAAAATTCCAAGCACCGAGATCAAAGATTTGGTATTTCTTTTATAACAACATTCACTGGCACAACAGAAAAGGTGACAGATTACATAATTATTAATATGATTTGTTGCAATGCAACACTGCAAAAAGTAAAAGCTAACTTCAGAAAAACAATCACCTTGCAGTGGCTAAAAGAGAAACAACACAGAAATTACTACAAAATTAAATGCTTTTGCACTAAACTGTGGATTAAAGGCTTTTTCAAACGCTTCATTCAGTATTTCTTTAAGGGTGGGGTAGAGGAGAACAGTACAAGACAAACTTTGGTCTCTATTTATTGTTTTTATTGTAGAACTCTGTTTAATAAGCTTATTATTGAACACACTTCCATCAGCACCAAACACTATCAGGCCCCATGTCTTAACCCTGGTTTAAGTCAGTTTAATGGATCAGGCAATCTAAGTGCCGTATTAAAGACCATTGATTCTTCTACAGTTACATTCAAGCATAAAACAATTTTAAAAGCTCACAAAAATTTACGGAGGCAGGTGGATTTGAGGTTTGATGCCTTTTTTTTTTTTTCCAAGCACACCATTTTGTGCTTCCCATAACAGAAAGGTGCCATTTTACCTTTGGAGGATAAATATAGTATGTTTCGAAACAAAAACATTTGGTAATTGAATCTACTGAGAACCAGAGGAGGAGATTGGCCTAAATAAACCAGTATCCTTTCCCAATGAAACAAAACAGATTGGTTCTCAGTAATTTGTTATATTAAAGTGCTTTTTATTATTTCCCAAAGATTAGTACCATGAACACAAACCTCACAGTGTTTGTTCTGGTGGACAGGTATCCTTCTGTAAAGACTTCGTTACTAATTTTTTTTCACTAATCAAAAGGAGTATATATAAAATGCTCCTATTTTTATTTTTCTAGAAAGGAAAGGAAGTACTATTTCAGGTTGACAGGACATTAAATAGTTCATTTGTCGTGAAAAAAGATGATCTCACTGCATGCTGTGCAGTGATATTCTGTTAGAGTTGCTTTTTTCCTGTGGGAAATGGGCAATTTCACAGGCTGTACAAATAGGCTAATTAAACAAAGCATATTTATTAAAGACATTTACTCAACACTAAAGCTAAGCATAGAGCTTTACCGTTTTACCAGTTCAAGCAACCTAGAAAGCTGCATGAATTTAGTTGAAACTGCTTACAGCTTTCGACTGAAAGCGCCTGTTTGCCCTGCAGTGAGTTCACACACAAAGTGGCGTTCACCAGATTTAGCTGGAGCTGACTCTGTCCTAACACCACCTCCCATGCACCACTGGTAGTGGTGAACACACCTGCAGTTCTTCTGCTGGGAAGAGTTTAGGTACAAGCTTATCCATCACTTCCGTTAGGCAGCTCAGCTTGGTTGTCCCAAACCATCTCAGCAAGCCAATTAAGCCACTCAGTTACCGTGCTTTAAACAAGTTCTGGAGCACACATGAACTGCTCTTAACAAAAAAAAAGGATGCAGGCAGTGACTGACTGCCAGCAACACAGCAGCAAGTGACAGCAGGGCCCTCAAACAGTACAGCCACTGGCAAAACAAACACCTGCCCAGCACAGCAAGAGTTTACAGTGGAATCTGCACCGCTGGAATTAAGATCAGTTAATTGCCTGCAAACTGATTTGTAGGTTGGTTTTCAGAAAACAAAAACACTTTTATACTCTTCAGTCTGTAGATTTTTCCTGAATGGATGGCCATATAAAGTTTATTTTTTTATACTGAAGAGCTCTGAACAGGTAAAATACATTTTCTGGTTAAATACCTAATTTACAATTTTGTATTTAACGTATCTTTTCATCTCATGTCTTTTCAACAGCCCTTATAAAACAGAAATGAAACTACTTACTGGTTGCATAGCTCTGGCTGTCTAACTAAATTTTGAATGAATTCATTCAGTCCTGCTCTTCTCTGTTTAATAAAATCTGAAAAAAACAGATTTATTAGAATCATCAGTCAGCTTGTGAAAAAGACTTATTTTCTTATTCAGGTTTTTTAGGATTTAAAACAGCAGTTAAAAGGAGACCGGCCCATGACTGATTTAGAACAGGATTGGTTCTACATATGGAAACTGCAAGCTTTAAACATTGAACTGAGCTGAGAGAATAAATTTCAGTGTCTCTGTAACGCTACTTAAAAATGTTGAAAGCCAGGTGGATTAGAAGTGCCACCCTGTGCTTCAAGAACAGCATGTAACCACAGTGGGCTAACCTGTGCAGCCTTCACTGCACAGCTGAGCCCTTCAGCACCTGATTCCACAGAAACAAAAACCCCAAGAAGCCACAGGCAAAACCTGACATCAGTTGCACAAGTCAAGTTTTTACATGAACAGTCACAGCAAGCAGCATATTTCCATAATATATGTATGACAGGGGAAAATTGCACAATTCATCCTGCCAGCAGGCACTCAGATATAGCCATTGAAGATAACAAAATAAACCACTTTCCTTTAGATTTTGGACATCATCTCCAACATTAAAAAAAGATAATCCTCAGAATCTCTTCCCTTGTCTAAAGCTTAAGTCATGTAACTGTTCTGTAGCAACATGGAAAGATACACAAAGGATTTAGAATAGAGATAGAGTTCTAACATGAAGTGGAAAATGGAATAATCCTATCTTTAATTACTCATATCAACAATAATTTGTATGGAAAAAAGAATATTTAACTCCTGCACTAACTTTAAAGGCATTTCAATGACTGTCATATCCAGATTACTGACAATTATTAAAATTTTAAATTAAAATTAAATAGCTATTAATTAAAACAGCTGTCCTTAAAACATTAAGAAAAATGTCCGTATTGTTTCAGGGATATAATCCCTGAACCCTTCCTAGGGTATTTAATAATCCCAAATTACTGACATCTAACAGAAAGGTAAATTTGCATACAGATATTATATTAGGGGAGCAAACAACATCAGCAGTTTCAGTGTGGCAGATGTACAGTGTCATCAGTCACTCTAAGCCTACAGGGCTATCCATGCTGGTGAAGATAAAACACCTGTCACATCTGAAATTTTCAGGTTCTGTATTCTGACTGGTTTCTGTTCCATTTTTTCAAGTTAAAACAAGATTAATTTTAAAATAACCTAAGTGCCAATAAAATTGGAGCATTTAAATGGCATTTAAATGACAGTATTTTTGGGTAAAAGGATGTAAAGGTCTCTGTTGCATTTCAATGCAATAGTACAATGCCACATACCCATGGATGGATTACAGAAGTAA
Source organism: Ploceus nigricollis (assembly GCA_013399945.1). NCBI lineage: Eukaryota > Metazoa > Chordata > Aves > Passeriformes > Ploceidae > Ploceus > Ploceus nigricollis. The sequence goes on from VXBC01004236.1 coordinate 19,740, forward strand.
AATGCCTTTTCACTATTTATAAAATATCTAACTTGTTTCAAGAGCCAGCAGAAACATTACATCAATGCTTCAATAAATCAGTGTTAAGAAAAAGAATTATTTACATAAGCATCACGGCTCCATCTCCACCCTGCCTCCCAGCAAGAAACATCTTGAGAACTATTTGGTTTCTCATGCTTCAAGGATTTCAGTATAGTTCACGGAAATTTAAAACAAGTTTGAGGACTTTGTTTTACATATATAATTTTTAGTTGAGGTTTTTATCACCATTAAAACGCCAGCTTCCTAAATTTGGCTCCAAGAAATCCACCTGCATATTTGCCTGTACAGCAAACCAGACTGCATGGCATTCTCTGGTCTTCAGCCAGCTCTGATAATCCCAAGGTCAGAGAAAAGGAAACAGAACTAAACAAAAAGTCCCTGTAGACAAAATACATGTAGAACTTTCGGCAATCATTTACATCTTTATCAGAAGAGAACATCAAACCTTGGATACTGGTATTTGATTATTCTAATAAAAAATAAAACAGTATTTCTCATCAGGATCCAGATGATTAACTGCAACTGCCAAAAACTAGGTTTGTTTGTCAGAACTTTAAAAAACCCAAAGATACACATCCTAAGAGTTCAACAGCTTTGAATCCATTTGTTCCTCAGCAGAAGAGAAAATGAAACAATTGAAACAGGTGCAGGAGGAGATGAAACTACAGTCTGACCACATCAGCAGCCAGGGGAGGGCAGGAGGGGTCCAAAATGCACTGGGAAAAGCCTGAAGTAAAAATGGCTTGAATGAATAGTACAAACACACAGAGCAATGGTCTGCCCCTCCCATTTGCCTTTTTACTAATTCATCCGTGGTGCCACCCAGGTTACTTCAAGGCACTTTACAAGTGACTTTCATTAGTATTTCGCTGTGTACAGAGCGAGCTAAATGGCCACCTATCACTGGTAACTGGAGCACAACACGTTCACATCAGACATGCTTCCTGTTGTTCCACTTACAGAAGAAGTTCATTTTCACCTGAACTGTATAGGGAAGCATATTCGGATACAGAGAGTTCAAAAGTCCTCAAAGATAAAGCCTTGAGTTGTTTCATTTTTCAGAGATGGCTGTGGGTCATGCAACACAAAGAAAGTTTAAAGCGGACTATGCACAATGCTTAGGAAGAGTTTGGGGTTTGGCTTTTGCTTTTATAGGAGAGAGATCACATCTGACAGTTCAGAATCAGAATCCTGAATATGGGAGGGCTGGGAGGAGCTATAGCCTTCAGCACAAGAGAGGCACTGGGCGACCAAGCAATGCTTCGTTCACTATCACAAGGTAAAACACCTACCCACGCTAGTTCCTGCTCTTGACTGAAGCATGACTAAACTTTGGTTTAGTCACTGTTTTGAGGACCGCTGCAAAACTCATATAAGACAGCTTCTTGTAGGCTGGAATAGATCAATTTTCATATAAAGAAACTGACAAAATGAATAACAAGATGATGACATACCAGGATCAAAATTATCTCCAAATATTCTTTTAGCTGGAATCTTCAGGTTCATGGTGGGAAATTGCTTCTTTAGCTGAAAACAAAATACATAAAATTGGATTGTGCTTAGACATTAAAGTACCTAGAAATAATTGCATTTTGTTTGTTTTCTGATGAACAGTTTGAACACCTGATTATTAGTAATTCTGCTCCACTGTGCCATTTCCTCTGCTCATACACATGGGGGAAAAAAACATACCCAGAACAATCTGTACTCAGTTTGTTTGCAATAGACTTACCCTTTTAAATTCAAAGGCCATCTCATCTTCATTTTACAGACTACTACAGCAATAGTGCAAAATTATTTGCCCCAGGTTATAAAACCAAATTTCAGTGTTGTTTTTTATTTTTATTTTTCTTCCTTCCTCCATCAATTCTTTATCTCTTTTGGGTTTGTTTTTCTCTTGCTTGCACAGAGCTGCAGGCATGAGGTTTACAATGGGATACAGGGGATACAGGCATCTGGGTTTTGTCCAAATTGCATTCTTTTAAGCTTTAGAAATCACAGGTGGTCTACCCCTACATCAAAATTACAAGCAGATGAACAGTCTATTTTAGGATCCTGCACTTGGTAATTCAATTATTATTACACTTGATAAACTGACCAGAAGATCATACACAACAACATTGAATTATATGTTAAAAAAAACCCCAAACCTGACATTAATCAATCCTTGACTACATTTACTTCACCTTCAAGTGCTCCAGAAGAGCAATCTTACTCTCATCCTTTTTAAGAGAGTAGTTTTCTAATACAGTAGCTGGCAATTCTTCCCTTAGCAACACCGGTATTTCTTTCAGTTTGCAGCACAAGTTCTTTTTGGCGTATATATTGTATGAATTTCTGAATAGAAACTGGACTAAATGTCCTCCTGGTTATGCTGCCCCAGGACCTCACCTCTGTCCATGTTAGAGAGACCAGGGCTGAACAAACTTCAGCAGAGCAAGGTCATTTCTAATGGCGAGAGAACACAGCAAAGGAACAGGATCACCAACACTCCCTCTGAAAGGAGGATTTTCTGTTTTTATGTCCCTTACAGTTCTATCCCTACAAGATGCAGGCAAAGCACAGCATGGGGTATCCAGGGGCGTTTCAGCTCAAACATTTCCAAGAACATTTCCAAGCTCACAGCCTATGTTTGGAGACCACTGCCACATGCAAATCCATGCACAGGGAGGCAGAAGAGAAAGGCCTGACTTGTTCCCAGAGAGACAGTGGAAGGGAAGGCACAAATAAGCAGCTGGTATTATTTGAGTATGGGAATCAGAGGGGAATAATTTTCTCTTTTGTTAAAGCAAAAATTATGGTCTCTAAACACGAAGAACTGGAGGAAAGTATGGGCACAGCACACATAACTCATACTCACTTCTGAACAAGTATTTACCCCACTTGCCCACTATGTAAAAGCAGCAAAAACCTCTTCTAGCAACAAACCCAAGAAATCTACACTTACTTGCTGAAGGGGGCTATTTTTTTTGGAACACTGACCACATTTTTTTGTGCAAAAAATCATACCTGCTATGAAACTGCAAGTATGAATTGCCATCAATGACTGACTACAAAATTTCTATTAAGAAACAAGGATTTGTTCATTGCTTTCAGTACTTTAAAGAAAAACTTTATTTAGGAGGAACATATCTATCTAGATGTTTTATGGGGTTTTTTATCATGAACAAAAGCACATTTTATATGTTTTGACAACAACTAATCTGGAAGTTTCATTAAGCTATGATCCCAAGGAACTGTAAAAAATGTGACAAAAAAGTGGATTTTGAGTCTGAAATTCAAACAAACCGAAGTTTAAAAAACCCACTCCATCATCTTCTTTAATTAGACTCCTATGGTTATTAAATGTTGACTCAAACTCCTCAAGAGAGGATAAACTCAAACCATAACACTGCAAGCATTACTCTGCTATTCTGGCATGATTTCATAGCCTGCTTTTTGCTTACCGTATTGTAGAGTTTATCAAACTCTGCATACCGTCGAAAGACAAACCACTCATTTCTGCCAACAGAGACCAACACTTTGTAAACCTGCAGGAAGAAGGACAGTGTTATTGCCCACAAAGCTTAGTAAAACTTCTCAGATTTAATCTTGTGGTGGAAGTAAGGGTAGGTTGTTAAATTTATTGCGTAAATGCACTTACCGAACCATGTATTTCTTATAGCTAAGTCACACAGACATCCACAGAAATTATTAAAAGAACAACTAAAAGAATCTGGTACTTTGCAGACAATTTTTTAAACACCAGGTAAGTGAAAACTAACACCAAAATAGATTTAGTGGAGTTTCATAAATCAGTTAATATCCAAAAAGAACACCTGGCCATCAGATAGTGTTCTATAAAAATTTAATATCAAATTTGTTAACAACTTGATAATCCATAATAAAGACAAATATTAAAGAAGCAAAGCATTTAAAAATACTGAAGACTGCCTTCACCAAAACTTAAAAAGAAAGTACATATGGAAGGTACAAAGATAACTGTTCATTTGAACACCTTGAATACAGAAGAATCCTGGCTGATGGCACAATTGTTCAGGGAGGAAGAAGTGGTGCTGTGGCAGAAGTACAGCCTATATAACATAATATGTAGCACTGCGATGAAGGGATGTATAGCTGGAACCTGCTGCACACTTCAGGCCTTTCAAATGCCATGTCACAGAGGACTTCAGTAACTAGACAGATTGTCAGCCCCTGGATTCATAAATCTGGTTGGCAGCTGTGTGTCCAGCAGGCTTCTCTGGTCTCTCAGCAGTTAGCTGTCTTCACTTCTCTACTTTCTTGTACTTCCAGAAGGAGCTCAGCTATTCCTTCAGGGAAGAGGATGGGCACAGCAAGGAAATGAGTGCAGAGCACCGCTAATTCCCAATTCAGACTACTGGACCAATGCCCCAGTCTCCATTCTGCCCTGCAGCAGCACCTTGGCTCTCTCTAACTCCCACAGCGGAAGTGGCAGCCACCACCATCGGCTCCTCAGCCTGAGGGCTGCAGTCAGGCTGTGCTAACTGCTCACATAAGCTGTTCTCAGTTCCCAGCCCTGGGGAACACAGGAAGCTGGATGGAAGCGTCCAGCAGAATGCTGATGAGACCTTCTAAGAAAACCCACTTTGCCTCATACTGCTAAACAAGTGTTAGCATAAAACCTACCCACTCCCCTTCTAGAGCCTCCCTACACTGTAGACAGCGAAAGCTTCAGCTGCAAAACACTGTCCTCAAGAACTGGGTCTCTTATACAGCAATCAAATCCTGCAAGCAATGTTCAGACACAAAACACCTCTGCTCCCCATGACTGCATGGCACATCAATGCCAACACACTTGAGCCGAGGGCCAAGGTAGCTGGGCAGAAGCACAGATAGCAGAGTGCACAGGCAAGCATAACTCAGGATACGAGATGATATCCACCTCCTTGGCAACCACTAAATTTAAACAGTTTTGTTCTCAGAGTAGCAGTAGAACAATGACACAATCAACATTTTTTACACAGGAGAGTTATCAGAAAAAAACCTGTATGAGGTCATCCAGTTCACACCACTAACAAAGCTCTTGCACACCCCAGCAAAGGAACAGCTGCAAGTCCAACAGTTATGGACACACTGAGTAGTAAGAAAACACACAATATCCACTAAGAATCTGGTAAAACCTAAAACCATGACATGTCAGAGCTGTCTTACTACTCTCAGCTATACCTATGTAATGATTAGAGAGATGTGCAATGCTTATTTCTAGAAAGGTAGGGGGGAGGAATCTAGACTTACTTAGATAATAACCTTTTTAAGTCTAATTATTGCTAATCCAAATTTGGTCTTAGAAAACTCCTTAAACATAGACATGATGCATCACAACTCATAGTATGTGGGTAAAAACCACAAAGCTTTGAGAAAAATAAAAAGGAAGAAAAATAAACAGAATTCCTGAAAACATCACCATAAAATGTCTTCCTAGATACACACAGGACAGGATCCAGCTATTTCTGGATGCAGTAGGATTTCTTCACAAAAGAAGTCGCTGAAATTAAAAGCCATCAGCTCTGTTTGTGGTAGCTCATGCTCCTGGATTAAATGCTTGATTTTTATTAAACAAAGAAAAATTAAAAGGTAGGATGTTTTCCAATTTTGACAGAGCAATCATTGATAAAGTAAGGAAATTATTTATTGTCAACAAATAAAAAAAAAAGAAAAACAACTCCCAATTTCCACCGGGCTGGGGATTAATATTATACACCACAGGTCTGAGACAAAGTTTTCAGATTTCATCAGACAAACAGCACCCTTGAAAGAGATTTTTTAATAAGCCTGTATATGATCTGGATGTAAAGGGAGATGAGAACAGGTCAGAAGAGAAAATTAAGCCTCAGACATCAAACAGCATGGGGATAAAAGTGAGAAACCCAAAACAAAGCTATTTGTCAAAACAGGCAAAAGAATGACCTAATATGCAGCAAGGGCAGAAAGCAATTAATATAGGCTAGATATGGTCCAAAACAAGGAACTACTTTACTCCTTTTATGGAGAAAGTGAATGCTGAATCTTCAGAAAAATGAGGGACAGCGAACTAGCGTGGATTTACATAGAGGCTGGTTGCAATGAATTAAGTGGAAGCAAAAAAGGTTCCTTGTCAGAACACCCAAAAAATGCAAACATGTAATCATTTGAAAAAAGAAAAAAAAAATTGGTAGTAAATATATCAAAAGTATGCAGTATTTAACAAAACCAAATCAAATATTCAATAAAAGGTCATGAAAATGCTCAGGAGGTATGAGAAGTTCACTTCCAGAGACAAACCTGAAAAGCTCATTTAATTATCAGAATGATGCCTGCTCAGAGACATGATTGTTTTTAAAAATGCTTTATCAGAGTAAGTGTGAGGGGAAAAAGTAGAGCTAGCAAAAGCTAAGTTGCACATACTTGTCTTGTTTCCATGCCAGCATTAAGTGAGCCATCGAAATGTTTGAGCTGAAAATCAGTTGCTGTTCAGACCAGTAAGATTCTAGAAGCATCTCAGAAGCAGCAGTGAAACAGTCTGTGAGCAATGGTAAGGTCAAGACTATACAGTCACCTGAAATTCTTCCTAGCCTTTATCACTCTGACCTTTCTTCTCACCCCAAGTGAAAACCCTTCTTACTACTCTTTATAGAAATGGCACTAGTGTGGCCATCAGAAGAGACAGTTATACCTACCACATATTTGCTAAGAGCTGCTTCCCCCCTGCACCCCTTTCTCACTCCCTGTCAAAGTACTGATGGGATCCTGTCATTACACAAAACTACAGAACAGGGGACACAGTAACAGCACTGACACATGCTGGAATTCACAGTTTCTACCATGAAGTTTAGTATGACCCGCACTTCTCTTATCAAATCCTAAAATACATGCGATAATATTCGAAAACTTGGTTGTGAAAGCACTTCTTGTCAAGCTGCTAATTACTCCCTGGCACAGAAAGCAGAAGACAGCAAGACACAGTGTACCTCTGCACAGTGTAATCTAGGCTGGGTTCTTTCCCCCCTCCTCTCCTGCCCCCCATTTCTGATGTTTCGTACTGCTTTCTCAAGGGCACGCCCAAAGCAAGTGCCTTTACACTGCCCAGGCTGTCTCACAGACCTTTAGGTAAAATGACCTGGACACCACAACACTAGTACATGCTCAGTGTACCACACTGGCGTGTTTTAACTGCAGAACTGCCAGCACTGAGGAAACAAAACAGAACTGCTCTGCTCAAGTTTAGATTTTCACAAAGGTTTTTCCGCTCACCTGAGTTTCACATGAATGCAGAGGTTTAAGGAATTAGTAAAGTTCTCTTTTGTTTAAAGTTCCCTTTACTGGCACACTCCTTCCCCAAGCTACATCTTGACACACTTGTAGAATCAAAGAGCACTGTTCTTCTCTGAGGAAGGGAGGTGAAGAGGAAAAGGAGACAACATAACTCCTAGTAAAACATTGTTTTGTTGTATTCTTCAGACAGCAACTCCATATTGTTTCCACAGTGTTTGCATTCCTCATCTGAAGAGTGACTAACTCGCTCAATGAAAAAAAAAATCTTAGAGGAAGTTGCACAAGAGCAATGAAACAGTCTGAGCCTTCTAAAGGAAGTATTTTGATCTTGTCATTTAGAGTTATATAGAAACCAAACAAAAATCCATACCACACCACTTTATTTTTCAGTATGCAATGCAAAGAATTTCCCACACAGTAGGAAGACTTCACAACCAGAAAGTCAAACTAGGAGGTAAAGAAAGAAAGAGGGAGAGAAATGACAAGAAGTGGAAATGGGAACAGGATAGGAAAAAACTCATAAGCATTAGAATCAGAAACAGGAAGGAAGACAGAAAAAAGGTTTTGAAAAAAATTGATGGTTTATATTTTTTTTTCATTTTACGCAAAGAAGTTACAGTAGTATAATAGGACACCTGTGAAAGAATGGATGTTAAAACAAACAAACAAACCCCCACAAAGTGCCAAATTCACACTTTATCTCTTTACAAAATAAATGTCTTCATGAAAAATCATGTAGAATGCAAAAAATGGTACCAGAATGTTTTCCCTGTACTTGGATACTTAAATGTTTTATGCAAGCAAATGCAGCTATTTCGAGGTAAACACTGTAAAATATTCACAACTTTTCACACTGGACTATGGCCAGTACTCACAAGGGCATGGAAACTGATTTCCATAAACCTACTGAAAATAATACGAAGCTTAGTAGCAGAAGAAAAGAAAGCAGCACTGCTAGGCACCGATAGCCTATGCCTTTGCCCACAGTGCTTACTCTCTTACATACTTACAGTAAATCTCTTTTTCTTCTCTCTGTGTTCATCAGAGCTGGGAATGCTAACGCTTGGGCAGCCCTCTTTGAGATCCATTGTATATTTCTTGTGACAAATTCGTTACAGGACCCTGCTCTGGGTGTTGCAATCAGGAGGTCTCATCAACGGTACTGGTCCAAGATCCGCAGCTTTTCTTGAGAAAATCTGAATTCCATCATGTTATCTTAAAGTGAACATAGAAGGAAAATTTAAGTACAGGAGCTCTTAACTCACATTGCTGAAAACCTGTGTGACAAGTACTTTTGCTGGCAGGAAACGCACATTAATATGTACATATAAAGCCACAGTCATGGCTATTTTGTAAACTTTCATGCTTGTAGTTCTTTGTTGTTTCACTGAAATCACTCACATTCTCCAAAGACACAAGTGCATCCAAAAACTCACTGAGCTGTGTAGACATACTGGAAACAGATTTGGGCCCACTACAGAGAATATGTAGGAACAAAGGGCATGAAGAAATAATTAAAGATGACAACCTGGTATCAGACATCTGAGAAATGCCACCAACTTGTACATTCAAAACAATTTATTTCAATACCAAAGGTTTTCAACTGCATGAATCTCTACCAGAGGACACTTCAGATTTGTCAGAACATGCTGAGTGCATTTAAATGTCACATTAGAGATTAAAGATGACATGAGAAAAACTAATTTTTCATGCAAATTTTAGAGAGGGACACAGGCAGCATCATGTGTCTGTCTGAATATTTACCTTCTCTGCCCCTCCTTCCCCTTACTGGGCACACTTTGTGTTTGGCAGAACACAGGGTGGAAGGTCACCCTTTCCCTTCAGTGGAACAGTTAAGTTTCCTTGCAGAATGTGAGAAGGGCACAACACAAAAGACTGAGAACAAAGCCATCAAAAAAGGCAGAAAGCTTAGTGTCAACTAGATGCCTCTTCACTCACAGAAGGACAGCATTCTCCAGACCTGTCCTGAGCTCAAGCACATTATTTACTGGACCCCACTGATAACAACAGGAACTTCAGTGGTGTGTAGGAGCAGCCAAAATTAATGGCTACAAAATTAATGGCTGCATAGCTACAACCGTCTGGGCTGCACAGCACAGCCATCTGAACTGCTTCACTGAATGCAGCACAGCTTTAGAACAAGAGGTGTCTGATCAACTTACAAACATGAGAAAAGTGGTCTAGAAAGAGGGGGACCTCAGTTCTCTTCAAAATAGCCAGAGGAAAAAGGGGCACCCAGTTCAACACTAACTCCCTATTTTCTTAAAACAGGGAAGTATAAAAGTGAACTCTCTATTTCATATCATAAATTTCCAAAAAGAACAAACTAATCCCATGCAATTCTGCTATTAGAGAGACACCCATATTTATGTTGGCATAAAAGCCAAAGCTCCTGGAATCCAGTGAAAAGATTTGTTCTTGATACCCAACTAGTCTCAGGCAGTCAACTCACTATTTTTCTTGCTCTCAGAAGCCAGATCATCAAATTTCATGTTGTTATTTCTCTTTCTGCCATTTAAAATTAAGTTAATTTTCAAAGATCTATCTGATGACTTGAACAAAAAGGAATGTTTACAACCACTAAAATCACAGCTAAGTGATAGATCATCCATACTGCAAGATACTCAGAAATCTTTTTAGCTACAACTGCATTTACCTTAATTTGATTGTTCCCTACTTCACCAATTAGGTAATTACAGTGTTGAGCCGGGTTAAGCTTCTCCCCCACCTTTATTTGACTGGAACACAGTTCATTCAACACAGTTACACAGACCATGGGTTTCAAATTGGTTTCTCTTTTCCTTTGGAAAGCTACTGTTAAAAGCTTTCTTACAAGGCACACCTTCCACAATTTTATACCAGCATGAGATCAACAGTGGTCTTCTCCCATTGCCACATACTAAAATTGAGATGTAAAGGTTAACTGAGCTCTTCCCCATCATAAGAGGTCCACTAAAACAGTCAACAGGCACCACTTCCAGTAAGTGTTTCACTAAGCTTAGACTTTACTAAGCACTTGTGTCAATCTTTATCTACTTCAGGTCCAGTATCAGGAACTGAGCATAAGCCCCCGTGTGTTATCTGTCTTACTGCTCATCACAGAAAAACAAGTAAAGCTTTAAAACGGATTAGGTGTTCCCTGATTAATATCACTCACTGTCCTTCTCCTTTGTAAACCAACATTTGTTACAAAGGTTTCCAAGATGCCTGTACTCATTTTCACAATACAGGCTGTATTTCTGTCATCCCTTCAGTTTCTTATTTTCAGTGTCAGAGTTTTAAATGCCAGTACAGGAGCCGTATGGATTAAAAGCTGTAGTCTTGGAAGACTGAGCTTTATTTCAGATCTGAAGTTGAAAGATCTCTGAAAAACAAAAGGAGGAAGTGTCAACCAGATTAATTCAGGAAGAGTTTATTCGTCTTACTGGGGAGAAGAATAAATCATCCGAGAAACCAAAACTGTAATGTTCACATTTCGTTCTTTAAGCTGCCTGGAAGATCACTGGCTGTGATTATTTTCTTTCCCTGAGGCATCTCCTCGGAGCCGTGCCTGGGTCACCAACACTAAGCTGAACTGACACACTCAGAAGAACTGCATTTTCACTTTGCTACTAAGCTCCAGCGGATCAGAGCTTTCTTTCAATTTCTATTTGCCTTGAGCATATCAGTTCTTGAGAGCTTCTTACATCTGAACTGTAGGTCTGACTACAGAAATAGGGACAGACTTGCCTTAATCTTTACCATGCTGCAGTTAGGAACACAGCTGTAGTTTAAATAGCAGGTAAAATCACTAATGCTGTGATAACTACATGAAGTAATAACAGAGAGAAAACAGTAGAGATATTTTTATCTATTTTTATTTTACACCTTCAAAAGTGGAAATTGCAGCATTTTGAAGGATGCCAGATACAAGTGAGTTTAACAGACACTGTCAGCAGAGAAGTTTCTACTCTGGTTACAGCATTTTCTGGAACTAAAAACAAGCAGCACCTTGGCTCAACTTTGATAACAGACCAAAGGGGAAGGGAACTTCAGAAAACCACATATCAAAGTAAGTCCCCTCAAATCAAACTTGGCCACCAGTGAAAGACATAGATAATGTAGATAACATGCAAGACAGATTAATGCTGAGACCAGTGTTGTCCAGAAACAGCTAAAACGTAAACAGGCTTATGGAGGCCTGGAACAGAAGAAAGCACAGAAAAAGTTAGAGTAGATCATAAGTCACCAGTCCTCCTGGCACAGTTTCAAGCCTATCAACAGTTACACTGTCCATTCTCTCCATGGGGGCTGTAAAAAAGCCAGCAATATTCTCACCATTTCCTGCAGGAAGCCACAACAACATCAATTTTCAGGCTGACCCTTGCCTGCAGTAAAGCAAAAGCATGGCAATAGCAGAACCCTGACACCATGAGAGCATACACAAATCTACTACACCCATAAATGAATGCCTGACTATAAAATCTTCTGTGCAGCTTCCTCATAGCTGCATGCAACAGGCAAATATGACATAGTTTAGCAGTATGTGGCATCCTCCTTTTACTCTCTTCTACATAAGCAAACTGTATGAGAAAACATTTCTGAAGTTGAATCAGACTATTTTTTTCTGGACTGAAACATTTTCTATTCTTTTTAAAATGGTAATGGCCTAAAGATGGTATCACTGTATAATCAAAAGATCCTTTTTCTGGGTGCTTATGCATCAACCTCCACCTAGAATGTCCAAGGCTTGATCAGGCAGTTGTGTACTCACCTGGTGGCTCTCCAGCTGCTGCCACATCACCTTAAATACCTCTAAGGCCAGGACAAATCACACTCACTCTTTGAGTAAGACAAGGGAAGCAGAGACAAGAACAGACAAAACCCCCAAAAGACTCTCCCTGGAAGCACATTTGGAGGAATCACCAGGATCCATATCCATTGGAACAGAACACTGGAACAGCATATAGGCACTTCCCTATACACTAATCATCTGCCCTGAAGGACTTAGTTTGGGACTGAGCTATCATTAAAGCAGCTGCTGAAAATCTCACCTGTGATTCCAATTACAGAAGGAACATGCATATAAAGAAACCGAAAGCAAGGCACAGGAGGCACTCCTATTATTCGCTATAAACACTACCCTATTTCTTCCAGCTTTAGAGAAAGTATCAACTTTGGCATGCTTTTCATCACTTCCTCAGTCTTCTCCACAAATGCACTGATAATGGCTCAACATATCACTGGGCCTTACACAATCTTGTAGAAAACCCAGAAAGTCAACTTTTTCTCAACCTCTCTATGGAGAAATAGTGTCCCATTCTTGTTACCAGACAGGCAGTGGACACACAGGAAATGGGAGACAAGATAGTCAGAATCCAGTGCAACAGAAATATAGGATGAGGGACTGTACATGAAGTCAAATGCTTCATAAAAAGTCAAAAGCAAAACACAGATTGCTAATCTCTAAAGAGAGAGGGATGTCCAGAAGCTGTTCAATAACAAGGTTCTGGAGGAAAACAGGTTGCATTCACAAAATCCTTTTAAATATCACATTACATACAATTTTTAATACAGTAACACTAGACACCAGGGTAGACCTCTAGTGAGAGTTCACCTGAATTAAAAAGCAGAGCATTAACCAAAATACTCCAGTCAACCCCTGGCTTTTCTCCACACTCCCTTCTAAGTATAATTTGAGAGAGTTGAAAATTCAGCCACTAGTATAAAGGAAAAAGCCTGCTCCCTGTTTACACATCCACCCACTACCTAGCAGTTTTAAAAATTTCTAGTAGCACTACTCCTCTGCAGCAACATGGGCAAAGTCCAATTCAACTGAATCTTTCTACTTTGAGGAAAGGACTGCAAGTGAAGTGAAAATGCAACCAAAGGAATGAAATGAGTAATTACCCTCTTTTTGTCTCTATCAAATTTACTTTGGAGAGGTCAGGCAAACATTACCTTCCCACGACTGTGCTGCACCCAAGAACATCCCTTCTGCCCCACCTCCCAAAAGAAACTCCAGTAAATTACTCTTAACTGGCATATAACAAGATTCGTGGCTTGGATTAGACCTATTTGCATTCATATTTATTACATGACAGAACACAGGTTCTCTGCTGTGGTAAGCAAACCCTGAGTAATAAAACAGGTCTTCAGAACAAATACTGCCAGTAAGAGGCAGTTGTCTTTTAATCCTGAACACATCTCCATAATAATTTCAACTTTAGCCTGTGTCCATAGTATCCACAAGGATTGTTATGTGTCTCAGACGGTACAACTTACACAAACAACTGAGTATATTTTAAAAATCCGGTTCGTATTACACTTGCTACCTGCACATTTCTTGGTGTGCTTTCTCAGTCTGCCTATACACCAGGTCCAATTAAATTCTAAATGTAGATGCCTAAGGATAGCACAGCTCAGGAGTTGCAGCAACAGCACCATAAACTACTTGGAAGAGCTCTTACAGACAGCTGACAGCAGCCACCTGCAACATAGTCAGCTCTACATAAGAGGGCAGTCAGACTTCAGTAAACACCAAGCAAACAATTCAGCCTCATTTTACCCCTCTGGATGAAAATTAAACAAGAGAACACCACATTTCAATTCCAGATATACTGGACACGTTCCTACATGACCTTCAACAGAAGTCACCAACTGCTCTCCCTTGGTCTCACTACACAAATACAGAATTCCATTCTGTTTGAGATGGACGTTACTGCTAACACATTGAACATGGAGAGACTTCCAGGATTTTATGTACTGTAATCAGCAAAAGGGTAAAATCCATATAACAGAATATAGCTGGATAATAACATAATGAAATATGCAAATCCAAGTTACAGGCCACAATCCAGAAATCACATTTTTAAGTCTGTGCTTTACAGAATTGATGGCTGCCTAGAACCATAAAGCTGTTGGAAAATGAAAAGGCAACAACTTAAACACTGGAATATAAAAAGCAAGCAGGAGAAAGACCCTTTAGCAAGATACAAACTGCATGTCCAGGTCACCACCAGTTGATTCATCATGTTACATCAGTGCAACCACAGCAAGTATTCTACGTCCATTCTTCAGGGACAGTTTACAGGTATGCTCTCCCACAGGTGAGAGCATACACTGAACTCTCACATATTTCTGTGCTGCACAGAGAATGAGAAGGTTCAGTTCATAAGGATTCACAGATTAGTGGCTTATATACAGAAAACAGAATTTGGGGCAACAGCATCAGATGTGGTGAGGCTGTAATTTACATCACAGGTGGGAATTCGAGGTTGGAAAGCAATTTTAACACATTATGTTGTTATTATTATTATGTTACATTATCATGTAACCACTAGTGCCTACTTCTTCAGCTTTGCCAAGGGTTTTAAAACAACCAATACTTCTCACTGACATGGGCAAGTCAATTGTGCTGCATTTCTGATCTAAATGAGGATCTCAAAGTATCTTTTAAGAAACAGGTCAGTTTTCTAGCTTTATGTTATAAGAAATGCCATGCATGGAGACTACCTTAACAACAATGAACTTTCCAAAATGCTTTCCAAAAGCTAGGAACAATTTTTCCTGAAATTTAAAGTATCTTAAAGTCTTCAGGAAAATACTCCTCCATATGTAGCTTCTGTTTTTACCATTAGTTCATATTACAGTCATTGAAGAGATCGATGTGCAGGTGAAGGAAAAAAAAAAGGTCAGAACTATATTTAGACACTGAGACTGAAAGAACACTAATGTTAGAAGAATCCAAAATAGAGTAACATCAACCCTTAAAAATACAGTCTCATTCTGTGTGTGTCTATAAAACCACCTGGAATATCTGAAAGAAGTTATAAACAAACCTTAGCTACAAGGACGCTGCAGCAAGTGATATTCACAGAAATCTTCAGTGCAAGAAGAACCATAAGGGCATTCAGGTGACACTGCTGTGCTGTGATGAAATGCACTACCCGCATAACAACGTATCCTAAGTTTAATGGGGAATAAGAAAGGCGCATTCCATCCTGCAAAACTACTGCACGTTCAGAAGCAGCAGTTACACCTTTATGAGCTGCTAGAGGAGGAAAACTCACATAAACACACACACATACACACAAAAAAAGGACGAGCTGTCAAAAGAGCTTTAGCCATAATACTTTACAACAGCCTTTTAATTAACCTCCACAAAATTAAATTCCTCAAGGGTACCTGAATTTCGACAAACCAGCATTGCCTAAGACGCTTCAATGCCGCTCTTCTGAAACAGCAGCACGTCCTGGCTGCCAACCACTCGGAGAAGGACGAGAACGACCGCGCAGAGGCCGCCTCGGTTCCCCTCCCCGGGTACCACGGACCCGCACCTACCTCCTCGTGCTGCTGCTCTTCCTCCTCCTCCTCCTCACCGGCGCAGCCACCGGCTTCACCGCACCGCGAGGACCTAGGGAACGAAACCAAGCTTCTCTCGCCTTCACCCCAGCAACTATTTCTGGGCTCCTCGACTTCTAGGAAGTTAAGGCGTTCCCCCCGTTCCCGGCCCGGCGCCCGCCGCCGCTGCCCGGCGCGGCCATCGCCCGCCCCCGCAGGGTAACGCGCTCGGGGCTCGGCGGCCAGGCAGAGGGAAAGGCGGCTCCGCCTGGGCGCGGAGGCTGCGGCCGCCCTCTCTCTCTCCCTCCCTCCTTNTCTAGGGGCAAGTTTTCACTTCCCCTAATCCCAAGGCTTCAGTCCCCTCTCCCCTCCCCAGCCCCTAGGGGGATGCTCCTGCTTCTGCTGGGCGGCTCCCCACAGAAACTCTGGAAAAACAGCAACGCTCTGGTAAAAATAACTTTAAAACACCCCTGCGCACACGAGGGGTTTCAGTTTAACTCTTCAGGGTGTCCAGGGGTGCCCACAATCCACCGGCAAGGCCGTCATTAAACCAACCAGCCGCTGTAATGACAGCTCTCCTTCTGTATGGGCAGGAGCAATAACACAGGGAAAATGAGATAGGTTTGTATGATACCTAGCACTATTTAGGGAACTATTTCTGCCACCTCTAAAATTTCAGGGGTAAGTTTCAATACACCCGCTAAAATTCAACGGGATGTCTTTAAAATGATCTGCAACTTGCTAAGTTGTCCTGAGCAAATTCAGGCCATAAAACAGTTATAAAAATATAAATTACAGGGGGGAAAAAAAAGCTTCTTTAATGACAGTATCACTCCTTTATTTTGTTAACGAGATCTAAAAGTGTGAGACAAACAGAAGTTAGCACGGATTCTCTTTAACAGAAAAGACCACCACACCCATTAAGTTTAAGCCTCATGTTTACTGAGGGTCTGTTATGCTTTCAAACATTCAGAGAAGGCGTAAGAGGCAGGGAATATCTAATGCAAATGGTAACACTCAGGATGAGTTAAAAGCCTATGCCATTTTAGCTTCCTCCCTATAAATACCTGAAATATTTCTTGGGATTTCAACAGCCATGCAAAGAATGAGCAATTGTGAAAATACTGCAGCTGACTCCACTGTATTATCAATGTAACACAAGGGTGTCCCCAAAACTCCCCAAGTGTCATGAGGAACTGTTCTATTGATTATGCAGAAGCCCCATGTTCTACAGGCCTGCCTTCACAAGACTTGTATTTGGGCCTGACAGGACATGACGGTGCTCATTTCAACAGTCACAGGTATTGGCAAGTATCTGGCAAGCAGCAATTCAGGAGATCCTGTTTCTGAATAGTGCTGCTGCAGAAGTATTCCTGCATAATACTACACTCGTGTGTCAGGCACTGACAGTCATCCAAGCATTCTCCAAAAACAAATCAGAGAAGCAGTCTGGCAGTTTTTAAAATACGTCAGTGTTTGGATTAGTGTGTTGTAACTGTGTCCACACAAGCTACAAGTCAACTGGATCACAAGCTTCCATTTCAGTAGAGTCCTCACAGGAAGAATGAGGAATTTTCCCATTCTAACCTGCCCTTTCCTGGTTTTGCAGTTTTGTGGTTTTGGATAGGTACTGCTAGATATTGAGACTTGGCATTGTAGCAACTTGCTCTTTCCGATCTGGCAAGGTATTTGCCTCTGCATTCATGGAGAGGTTTAAAGAGGCTTTGTTAGGCCTTTTCGTGGTGAGCCCCAGACCAGAATGCTTCTGAACTTCAGTCAGGTAGAATAACTCATTGACAAGTAATTTAGTCAGGTAATCTGTATTCAAGAGCTATTTTACTTTGCAGTTGTTGAGCAGTGTTCTGCTTCTGTGTGGTTGATAGTTTTCAGTTAATCATTCACTTGTCAGCAGATCAGTTAAATGGAGCTATTGGACTGATTTACAGTACAGCCTCAACCCAGGTAAGGTGAGAAGATGACCCTGGCTTGGAGATAATTTAACTCTGTCTCCCTGTCCACACAGTCTAAGCCCTAAACCTTTGACTAGAGAGCAGCTATTCGTCCTTCCTCACACTGAAAATCCCTCTGAAGACTGGGCTGTCGAGCGGTTAATTTTATGCAGTTACTCTCCCTATTCTGGCGTAGGTAATTAGAGATTAGCAACATGGTACAGATCCTTAAATTGTAATTTGCCTGAATGAATTCCACAGCACATTCATCTGTCTAGTGCATCATGCTATACAAAACACTATTAAGGTCCTAACATTTAAATAAATTGTAATTTATTTATTTTTGCTTGATGAGCTTTTAAAGGCTAATATTCTAATGTCAAGGTGGATACCTGGTGGTTAACTGCATAGCACACATAGAAATGCACGGAACTCAGCTTGCCTTTTGGTGAAGTTAAAGGTCAGCATTCACTCTGACATTTTTGTCCCCAGCAACTCCCTTGCATTCCCCATTTATGTTTTCTGGGCAGTAACACACACAGAGAATCTCATTTCCACTGATTTGCAGTACTTTGCTTCTAAGGAATGTTACAAATCCATGTCGTGTGCTGCCATCCCAACTATTTTAAGCCTTTGCTCAAGGAATATCAGTGACTGGGTGGTGGGGGTGGAAAATATGAGAAAACAGAAGATAAATGAAGGACCCATCTCAACCCACTGCAAATGCAAGAGGTCACAGAAATGCAGAGTACCTTTAACATGTTTCTCCAAGCCCAGGAAGAGCAGGTAGCAACAATATGAACTATTCAGTTCTGTTTTTACTGAAAATGTCCTTAAATTAGTATGAAAACCTTGTCCCTGACCAAAGATCATTTTATAACATCAAGAGAACTATACAGAAAAAAAAACAGAGCATAAAAAAACATTTTAAGACAAAGACAAGCAAGAATACAGATGACTTGTTTAAATGGAGCCAGGAGTTTTGCTAGTGAATACTGTTCCATATGAATACACCGTGGAATTTTGTATACATTTAAATATTCACACAAAAAGCACAGCCCAAACCACTGGACAAGCGTAGTCCAAGAATTTTAGTTACTTCTAAAACACAGCAGGTCATTGAGCAACAAAATCATTACTTCCCTATCAGCTTCAAACATTAACACCACAGCTATCCATTTCAGTTCTTGCATCTTCAAAGGAATATCTTATCCTATCTCGGTTAACACCAAGCTTTGTATCCTACTCCTCACACTAAGGAAAACAACCTCCTTGACCCAGAACAGACTGTTAATAGTCAAGAGGTTTGGACACTAAGATGAGATGGTGTTTGGAATTAAAACTTCTTCTGTGGCAGTATCTTGCCAGCTGTTAACTCCAGTTAGACCAAATGCGTCTGTTTAAAACCCTCCAAACACGATACGGTAATAGACATGAAGCGATCTTTTAAATAATTATTGTTAGCCTTTAGCCCATCAAGCCCTGGACTTAGACTTCATTCAGGAAACAACTCATGGCCACTGTAGTTAACATCACATGTGCTAATTGTTTTAATCAAACAACCCAAGTCCCAGCAGGTTGTACCCACCTGCACAGCACTGAGCAGTCTGAGGACATCACCCTTCAGAAAGGCCTTAGGCTGCAATGGATGGGCCTCACAATGATACAGGCACAGCAACTCTGGGCAAATACTGTCTAACACCAGGGATTCTGGCTGCCACAAAGACCCCATATATGTATGAAGACAGACAGCACCTGCCCTGTTCTGTGAGTTACTCTCACACTGCTTTCCAGCCTCTTGTTTGGCAGCTAATTAGGCTACGCTCCCACCCCGCCGTCTGATTAGGAACAGAAGAGGTTTGGGCATGGACCATTTGGGACCTGGCATTCAGCCCTGCAACGCGTGGCACCCAAGAGTTGTGTACTGGAGAAAACAGTGTCCTGTTAGACTCCCTGGGCTCATGAGATTACCAGAAAACATAGGCTACCAAGGACAACACCAAGTAAGAAAAGATACTGGGTGGGAAAGCGAACTAGCTGAAAGTCTGAGAGTTAAAACTGTGGAAGAAATGCCAGCTGGGCAAGATTTAAAGCTGACAATGCAGGTGCAAGCAACAGTATCACCAGGTAACTGTTCTTTACCAAAGCTGGTTTTGTAACATTTAATGAATGTATGCATATTAATAGATTTCATTTAACTCATTTTCATAGTTGCATGCCTGTGCTTATTAGAGGAGTCTGAGTAATGGTTCAGTTTTACATTAGCTGCACAGAGGAAATGGTTTTTTCCCTACTTTCTTTTTGTATGCTAGATCAGCTACAGAATGTCTTCATATGACAGTCTTTCAATTTGAAGGAATGAAATGAATACTTAAAAGACTGATTCATTGCAAACATATACTTCAACCCCTTCTCCCAAGCAAACTAACCAACCCACCAGAAACTACCACAAGCCTCCTAAACACGGCTGAAAGATTTAGTATTGTCTTTTGACAAAGCATAAGAACTTGGCAAGTAAAAGGAGGATTCATTCATAGTGACATAGTGAACTGCCAGTTTTCCAGCACTCCAGACACAAAGATGATGATCCATTAATATTACAAGAAGAATGTCCTGGAGCACAGAGGTTAATGAATATCAAAACCACGATCTGCATCAACACTACATGGACTCTCCCTCAGCATAGCAAACACCACAAATCAAAATGATGGAAAACTATAGAAAAAACATAATAAACTGCATCATTTCATGAACATCACAGAGTGTGTATAACATGAACCAGAAAAATGACAGCAGCACCACATCAAAGAAATTCTTCACAGAAGCTCAGAAGAAAACTAGTTTAAATTAACTGAAGCACATACTAAAAAGGAATGCTAGTACACAAGCAAGCATTTTGCCAATAGCATAAATGAAGATGAAATTTCAAAGTAAAAAATCAGTATCAGGCAGTGAAATACCATATCTGCAACTTCAATACATGTATCTCTGTTTTCCTGATTTCATCCTCCTCAAGTACTTCTCTCGTGCACACACCAAAATGTATTATTGTTACTCTATATGGAGTACTTTTTCTCAGGTTAGTTTCACTTTTTTCAATGATTAGTTTCTAAAAATTACTTAGCATGTAAGGCATTTAAAGTGAACGGTGAATTCCGGGCACATGAACTGTCTGACCGAAACCCTGCTGTTTACATCCTGTTCACTTATCACTGCAATAGCTGGCAGGGTTCCACCAGGAGACATCATCCAACCATAGCTGTGTCCTTAGGAGAAGCACAACTATCAGAGGGCACATGGCCCCTGTCTCCTTTTGCCCTGCAGCTGCCCTCACTCACTGCAAGCGTGCCCAAGTGAAATCTCCACGAACTAGTTCAGCTGCCAGAAGAAGAACAGTGTGAATGCTGAGTTCCTGATAGCCTAGTTTACCTTAGTTATCAGTTATCTCAGAGACCCACAGCGTGGATACTGCCTCAAGCCACCTCCACTTGCTCACATGGAAGCAAAAAAGATTTACATGGGTTCCATGAATACAAGGAAAAAAGAAGCACATTGGACCTGGCTTACCACCAAGTCCTACAAGGGTGAATACATGGATAACAAAAGGGAACATATAGATAACAAAAGGACAAAGATACCCAGCTGCTTTATAGGCATATAGCAACACGTGTGCTTGACATGTCACATATACAGCTTATTGGTACATGCTGACATGTTCTGAGACTAGCATCAGCAGACTTGCATAAAACACAGTAAGAAATTACTGTACTGGTAAACACTGTGAAGCTGAAGTTATCAAATACAGCCCATAAAGTATAAATTGTCAAAAAACCCTCCCAACTGACAGCACTGTATGACCTGCATTTTGCTCTCAACAAAGACTCTTTGGAATTCCTAAATACAGTTCTATAAAATAGGTCAAGTCTCTGAGTTTCCAGGAGATCTGAGTGATTTGTGCAGGAAGGTATACCAAAGCTAAGTATAAAAGAAAAAAATCTGTCTAAGTGGTAATTCTGTATGGATGTTTCTTACTTCAGCCTCCTGAATCCCAGCTACAGCACGTTCTGCTAGAATTGCAAATACAGGCTGGGGTGAACAAACATGCTTTGGTAAACAAGTTCTCTGGCACACAATGTTATGTAGGTGGGGTCTACCCAGAATGTCAAGAGTTCTTCCTCAAATTGTAGAGATGAGCAAGAACACAAGGACCCCGTTTGCATTTTCAAGCTATTTACTGGTATTCCAGTCAAAAGAAACTGAACAAGGGCTTTGGTTTGGGGTGTCCATGTCCACTCACAAAGGCTCAAAGGCTTTTTCCAAAATAAAAGCATTTTAAAGGCAGCCTAGGATCTACAGAATAGGCCAGATTTGTTTTTGCTATTCTATTAATACATCCAACAAACTGTTTATGGCAAAAGACACATGAATTCCACTAAAGCACGGTTATGCACCAACTCAGAGTAGAAAAAAGGTAGCAACAACGAAAAAAACCCCCAATTTACCAAAGCAGGAAGATGTATCTTAAAATCCAAAAATGAGACAGATTTAAGACAAATGTTTCAAAAGTTTATTATTTGCTGACCTTACTTTGCTTACTTGTTTATCTAGTAATTTCCCAGGTTTGCCAGATTTCCAACCCTATTCCCGAGCCACAGAGAAGATGTACATTCATCTACTAGCCAGAGAGTCTGATTTTTGTTCTTCAAGAGCATTTTCACATTTTCTGTCCTGGGAACTATGGGTCAGTGTTTGAAGGTACATGTGAGTCTGAACTTTTAAGTGAGTTTCAGAAAGGATTTATATAAAGATACATCTGCAATATTTTACTTAAAGATGCATATGGTCCTCTTATACCAGGTAAAACCAATACAACAAGAAGTAGGTACAGATGATCAACTTCTGGACTCCACTAAACGAATTTTTTCTTTAACTTACCTTTCTTTTTATAACATGGCAATCTAGCAGAAGCCAGGTAATGGAATATTGTAAATCTAAGTATGGAGCATAAGCAACAATTAAATAAATCCATCTAATCTCAATACTAATTCAAGACCACTGTTCCATTCTGCAGCTTTAAAAAGGAACGTGGCAGTATTTAATATTTGAGGTCAACTATTTTTTGATGTTAGGTGTTGTGGTGTTGCGGGGTAGGGACCACACAGCAGAAGGCAAGATATTGTAGGTTACAGCATGGAACTTGACTACTAGGCAGGAGAAATTATCACAAAATTGTATCTATTGACATTTAGCTTTGATGTACATACAGTCGTTTTTAAAGGGACAGTAAAAATCAGATTATTTAAAAGACACTGTATTTTCTTGAAGTCATAGTTCAAATTACTCAAATGTTTCATAAGAAAATGTTCCTGCCCATAATCCAAGCTACTCTTGGATGTATCAAAAGCAAGTCTTATTCCAACAACAGTTTTCTCCAACAATGCTGTACAAATTAAAGTAGTTTTTGTAGCTGACAGCACAATTCTGAGTTTGCACAAGAACACAAAAGAGCAAAATGTCATAGTTTTCTAATTACATGGCAATCTTTGTGTCAACCCGGTTCATTCAATGTTTTTATAAATCTTTGAATTGAAGCAAAAATTTTGTTCTGGAAAGTAGATAAAAGATTTTAGAAAGCCTTGAGAACTCACTACGTACATCTCCTGCACTGAAACTCTTGATAAATACATTGTTACTGCATTGGTATTAAAATATGGGATGTGTGTGGAATCTGTATAACATTCAAGAAGCTACCAACAATCAATCTCTGTTTGGATGCAATTGCAGTGGCAATGAGGATCTCCTAACTGGAATGTGCACCATGCTAGTGGATGCTAGTAGGAGCAGTGTTGGAGGAGGGTACTAATATCTCTCAGTCTTGGGTGGTCTGAAGCACATCCCATGCAAGCATTCAAAAATCTCTCCATGTTACAGCAGCTCTGTTTCCCCTCAGGTCTGGGATGAGTCAGTAGCAGTTTGCTACACCAAATTGCTTCCGACTCAAATGTACCTTTCATTTATTTAAAAAGTGTTGTGGTAACAGCACTTCAAAATACCCACCTGAGAAATAATGTTTCATTGTTCACCTTTATGTAACTGTGGTTGTCCCAGGCCTACGCTGCTCTTTTTTTTTGATTTGTTTGTCACCAACTTATGCCTTCCCGAAAGCAGCTATTGCCACACCAGAACCTCAGGGAACCTCAGAACCTGCCTGCTGCTGCGGTCACCTCCCCAAGGGAGCCTGGGGTGCCGGGAAATGTTCAGCCAAGGGGTCCTCACCACACACCTCTGGTAAAATAAAGTTGGGATAATTGTGGACACTTTCATCCTTCACCCATCTGCCTCCTCTGATTGATGCAGAAGAGAGTCCAAAGTCAGAAAATACAACCACTGTTTATTTCTCACTCTTACAGGAATGATGACTAATTTTGAGAAGAGAAATGCAGAAGTAATCAGGATTTTTTTAAAGTCGCAGTAAGGAGGTTGGCTGTTTCTACTGCTGACTCCCATTTCCAGCATTCCTATATGCACAATTGCTAAATGAAGTTTTTCATATGCACTTTATTGCATGCATTGTGAACTGTCCTGGTTTCAGCTGGGATAGAGTTAATTTTCTTCCTATTAGTTGGTACAGTGTTGTGTTTTAGATGCAGTATGAGAACAGTGTTGATAACGCATTGATGTTTTAGCTGTTGCTGAGCAGTGTTTACCTTAAGTCAAGGGTTTTTCAGGTTCCCATCTTCTGCCACTGAGCAGCTGCACAAGAATCTGGGAGGGATCACAGCTGGGAGAGCTGACCTGAACTGGCCAAAGGGATATTCCATAACTTAGAACATCATACTCAGCATACAAACTGGGGGAGTTGGCCAGGAGCCACCAATCCCTGCTCAGAGATGGGTTGGGCATCATGGCATGGTGAGCAATTCTATTGTCCATCACTTCTTTCTCTTGGGTTTTATTCTTCTCTTTCCATTTTCTCCTTTTTCACTATTATTATTATTATTACTACTATTATTATTATTACTATTATTATTACTTTATTTCAATTCTTAAACTTTTCTTAAACTTTTCTCACCTCAACCCATGGGTTGTACCTTTCTCCAATTCTCCCCTGCATCCCACCAGGACAGGGAGAGTGAGCGAGGGGCTGGTTGCCACCTGGGGTTAAACATAACATGAACCTGCACAGTAAAACTTGTACCACATTTTCAAATCTGGTTTATGGGAAGGATGTCTTAAGTCACACAAGTCAGAGCAATTTATGGAATAAACAATAGGCAGTAGAACTTCTATCAACTAACAAAAGGACCAGTGGTTGAGTGACACAAAAAGTGAACAAATAAAACATCAAACAAACACCAAAGAAAAAGACATTTTGGACATTTCACATAAAAGAAAATTTGAAAGCATTGATATGCCTACCATGGTGGACAGGTAGAGCCAAACTATACCTGTATGGCTGCTAGAATTGTGGAAGTATGAAAACAAGATGTTGGGATTACTTATTTAATTTAAATGGGATTATATTCAGTTTTGTTTTATTATGTGTCCAGGAAAGTTGAGAGGGAAGACCATGACTTCCTGTAGTGTCTGGAAGGAGAGAGGAAAACATGCAGAACTCACACTCCTTTGCTTTATAATTAAAATAATAATAATTATTTTGAGATTTTCTTTTGTAAAGAAAGAAGCCACCCAACAAAAAACCCCAAACATATGTGGGGGGGAGGGTGGTGGGGACAAATTTACTACAAAAGTAAATAAATTAGATACTAACAAATTATTATTCCAGAGAATAATTGTTAGTATCTTCTGAACACATAAATTGTGGAACTTGTCTTACATTTTAACCAGATCCTTTTATTTTCCAAATGTGGCAGCACATGTCACAGCTTTAATTCAGAGGAAGTGCCAAATTGATGGGCTTCCCACAGCAGGGTGGGTGCCTTTTCCACTCACCCTGGATGTGAAAGAAGTCAATGGTAAGCCTTTAGCATCATTGGTGTCACCAAGGGTGAACGTGGAATGCAGTACAGCATTCCCCATTCAAAACAGCAAGGGGAGGCATTTCAGTTAATTGCTGAGGTCACCCACGTCAAGCAGCCGTTCATTCTGATGGAGTGGTTCAGTTAAAATGTTCTACTGTCATTGCTGTAATGAGCCAAGGAAATAAAGTCATGGTTGGAAGAGTCTGGATCCAGCACCTGACCTTTGTAAAGTGTCAACAACTTGTGAAACAAAATCTGGACCATCCCAGGAATGGGCTGAGGTTACAGACCAGAAATGGAGACTAGATGATCTTTAAGGTCCCTTCCAATCCAAACCATTCTGTTATTCTGTAAATCTGAAAGGATGCACTCTCCTTAGGTTTTAAATTTATGTTTCCCACTATGGTAGATCCATTGTCACTGTGCACAATGACAGACAACAAGCACAATGACAGCCAGCAGAATCTGAAGCCTTGCAAAAACAAGCCATTTGCACTGACAGGGCTAATCAGGTTAAACAACAACAAAGCCATTAAAAACCACCTACCAGCACCAGGGTTATTTGTTTCATATCTCAAATCTACATATCAAACAGCTGGCAACTTAGAAGAAAAATGAAAGAGCCTGAATGGGGAATCTACTACCATGTGGTAGTCAACAGTCACATGGCATAAGGAGCAAAGGCCTGTGAATTGACAGCACTTTAGTTTAGGTTAAACTTCCTTTATTCAAAATGAGATTTTTTTTTTTTTTTTAACATTTAAAAAAGGCATTGGATCCTTTAGATTTGTTTCTAGACAAATGGAAAGCAACCAGTTCCGAAGAAAAGTTGACTAAATGTCATTAAATGGGAGGTGGGGGAGCCCAAGAAGGTAGCAAAGAGAATGTGAACACAAGAGACACTAAGAGGGGAGACAAGAAAGAAGCAGCAATTCCTGTACAAAACAATACCTTGTGCCCGGTAAAAATAAACAAAAGTAGCACGATATTTATTTGTCAAGACAGGCACAAAATGTGAAAACATAGTCAAATTGCTAGCAATAAATATAAAAAAATCTGCAGAAGTACATAGCTATGAGAATCAGCATGGTTAAGGTAGAATTATAATGCAAAAAAAAAATACTAGCAACAAAAATAAATCCTTATTATCAATATGTTTATAGCTTAAGAGCAAGAAAAACCTTCTGGCCCTACACAGAGAAAAGCTGATGTGAGATGACACCCAGAAGACCATCATGTCTAGGACATCAGTCTTCAGCAAGGGGGTCAAATGCAAGCAGTGATTGGCATAAATAATAGTAATGACAGGTAAGATCTCAGGAGGAATGGGAGAGAGACAGAGAATGTGAATCAAAGTGTGTGCACGTCTGCGCAATGGAAAAAAAACAAGTAAACAAACCAAAGCAACAAAAAACAACAGGTAAGAATATTAAAGACCCAGTGAGTCAGTTTAACTTCAAATTCCTGGGGAAAACAATCCAAAACAGATCAATTAGCAGCACCTGGAAGATAATCCTAAGTAATAGCCAAAAGAGATTTGTTAAATCACATTGCTAACTTCCTCTGACAGCCTTCCAGAGAGGTAGGAGAGAAATCACAGATGTCACATCTTCCCTTCAGAAAAGCTTTGAAGCTGCCTTGAGATATTTTAACAACCGGGTTACAGAAGCAGGAAGAATAAATATTAGTTCTGGATGTGAGAAACAAAGGTTAAACATATCATCATCAGGACAAGGTAGTGTTCTGGAAGAATGGAGTGAAATGTAGCAGATTATATGCAAGATATTGCCCAGGGGCAGGAAACGTCTAATATGGAAATACAGGATGGGAAACAAGGCCTCAGACTACAGCAGGTCACAAAGACAAATGTCATGCTGTTCTAAGACAAATACTGCTGTGAGATATAAAATAAGAGTGGAAAGCCTGAGCATAACCTGCTGAACTCAGAGAAGTCCTACTTCACTCTGTTTTTGTCTGAATACCTAGGGCATGGTGGTCCTACCTGTGTGGATCTAGGGAACAGAAATAAGAATGAAAACTGGTCTAGAAAATGTGACTTATGGGGAAGTGGGATGGACAAGCTAGCGTGGAGTGGGGTGGGGGAAACCCACTTGAGAGGTGCCTGTTACCTTGGAAGACTACTTCAAAGAGAAGGGAATTGTCTCTTCAGGACAAGTCCTAATGAGCTTAAAATGAGCACAGAAAAGGTTCAGGTTAATAAGCACTGGAGGAGGGGAGAAAAGAACATGAAAAAACTATTGGAAGGATAGTGAAGCAATGGAAGAGATTTCACTAGGAAAGAGCTTTAAAAACAGCTGAAGCAAACATTTCTTCATAAAACAGATTGCATCTCTGGGGCAGAGACCACTTGAGACTGAGACCTTATGGCTGGGAGCAATGGTTGAGGAATGCCATGGCGGCAAACCAGAAGTGAGGGGAGGAAAAAGTGGTTTAGAAACACAGAGAGAAACACTGAGGGAAGTCAGGTGACAGGAAGGAAGCTGGGAAAAATGAAGATGAATGAAAAATGAGGCTGCCATTTGCAGGGAGAGTCATTTCAGAGGTGTGTTACACTTTTATGAGCAATGACTTACGAGGCTGCACCTGAAGCCAAGAGAAAAGACAGGCTCCAGGTGCTTGGATCTACTCTTGCTGCTGTTTTTTTTCAACGTCCACGTCAGCAAATAATGCAGTGCAAGAAAAGCATACCCACAGAGAGGAAGACAGTTGATGCTGAAGATGCAGCACCCACATGACCCATGTTGGCATGGCAGGTTGTCTGTTTTGATTCAACCCAGCTTTATCCTGGTCCTGTGCCTGGTTCAGTGCTAAGAGCATGCTGGAAGATCTTCCAATCTTATTTCATCTGAAAGGAATCCAGCTCATGTTCCCCAAGATCCCCCAGCAGAGTGAACCACAAGGGATGTACTCCAAAAGCACGCTCCTGAACTGAGCTGATACTGTAACAGAGACTCATCTGAAGCCAAGCCAGAGGAATCCAGGGACCAACTCTGACATCCATGTGGCAGAGACCAAAGCAGGACACACCAGCCATAGCAGACCAGAACAACAGTGCTTTCCTCCACTGTTACATTGATCTAAATTCTTTGCAGGAACAAGCGTGACTGGAGTGACAGTGCTCACTCTCTAGACACCAGGCACTGACTGATTTGAGACAACATATTGACAATTTTAACTGACATCTGATGGGACATATGGACATCTTTGGTAGATCTGTAAATACACTGGAACAACTATCACAATATTTTAACTTAGCAACTGCATTTGCTTTAAAATAACATTGCTAATCATCTGTCTTATCTTTCTTTCTTTATTTTCTTTAAATGAGGACCTATGCCTAGGGACTTTCTGACTCATAAATTAAAACAGCAAAACCAAAACAAAGGGCCAAGCACCCAAGTCATCAATCTTTTCCAGCTGCCGAGTCATAGAGCAGTAACCAAGACAAAGTGACAAGTTTCTCCTTGTCACTTCCTAATATCAACATATTTTCATTTCATGAACTTTCTTTTTCTAAAGAAGTGTCAAATTATGCACATGTCTGTGTGTGTCCCTGTTTAGATTCTGAGCTGCAAGGCTGTCCTCTGTTCCTTATGCTCTATAGCTTCTGAAATATTCAGCCCCTTCAGATTTCTTCTCAAGGACTGTTTTGTTTCTTCCTCTGTGCACATCACAAATCCAACATGATTCCCTGAATAATTATCCAGGATTTGACTGGGTGGTTGATGATAAAATTTCTTTCAGGTCATTTCCAGTGATGCTCCTGTGTAAAACAGTAAACTGATTTGTGCATGCATTGACAAGTTTGTAGTTTAATTGTGGAGTAAAACCCTGTAAGTTTTATGAGATTCCTCCTTCTACCTCTATTCTATTCTTTATAAATAAACCCACATTTTATGTGTAAAACTCCAAAAACAATCTCAACTAATATCAACAAATACAATTAAAACATTTGCAGAGAAATTCAAGATACCTTTTAATACATGAGAGAAGCTACAGAAATCTGGTTTTATTCCCAGATAATTAAACAAGGGGATAAATGGCTGAGGGCACAAAACGTAAGAATATCTTAACTGAGGATCTGAGCCAGCTCGTGTTGCAGAGCTGTGTTTGCGAGACAGGCATTATTTACACATTCTGGTGAAGTACTCCACAGATTTAACATTTTAAGGCGGTTTATGAATTTTTAATGTCAATTCACATAAAATGTGCTTAAACACCCAGATGCTATGACCAAAGCTAAATGAGTCATAAATCTGAAGTTCATCTGAACTGGTGAGGTTAAGTCAAGTTTCTAGTTTAAATTTACATTGCCTTGGATGTGTAAATTAACATCCAAGCAGCAAAATTTACTTTTAATTGGCTTGGACCATAGATGAACTCTTTCCTTTTTAGTCTGCCTTCTGATTTTAATTGGGTAGAAAGCTACTGTAAATATTTTCTTCTTTCTCACCCCTTCTTCCCAAGGTTTTTTATAAACAAGTGAGGTATTGTTTAGCTGCTATGCTCTAGACCCCACACACCCCAAAGCAAAACAGAAAAAAAATATGTGTTCAGATTGCTGCAGAGCAGGATTTTATACATTTTTTGATCACACACCAGCAAACAACTTGCCTTCCTCCAAACAAACCGATCAGTGCAACTTATAGTGTCTTTTTAGCTTTGCTTCTCAGCATCTGTAAGGAGAGAAGAGTAGGCTTGGAAACTTCGGCAAAGGAACCTAAACAGATTTGCTCAGCAGTCTCCAAGTCTCTGGTCAACAGCTCTGTGCTGTTCAAAGCCCAAGTACAAGTGCATCACTGTTCTCTCATTTAAATGTAGAATAATTCTAGGATTCATGGCAATGCCAGCTTAAACTTAGCTCTAAAGAAACCCTTTGTTTTCAAATAAATCAGTGCCTGGTTTTAGATAATTCTATAAAGAATCCTATTCATCCACCACATAACCTATTAGTTAACATGAAAAGAGCACCAAAGAGGCAGCCAACCTCCAAAAAATTCTGAAGAAAAGTGAAGTTAAACCAATCTATCTGGCATATGCCTTTAGAGTTACATATAATGTGTGTGGACACACACACAAGATGTAAAACCTCATTGCAAACAGCACTGTTCATTCTTGATACAAACACTTTACACCAAGACAGCTGAAAATTTTGTAGCACACATTCTCTCACCAGAGCACAGTAATTTTCTGGTTTTCTGTCACTGCTCAAAGTGTCACATTATTTTCAAGGGACACAACTAAGGGACAGCTTTGGGGTTCCCTGACAGAGAAACTCCATCTGTTTATTATCAGGGCTCTGAAAACAGAAGGATGGCAGGAAAGAATTGTTAGTCCCAAAAATTCCAAAGACAACAGATATTCTCTTACCAAAGGCTGATTTGGGAGGGTGAAATTTAGAAATTAAAATATTAAGTGCTGCTTTTTCACTAGCCTGAAAAATCCGTGACCCCTTTTAAAGAGCAATTGATGAAAGCAAGTTAATTATTTACAAGATATTTACCACGAGTACTGGGAGATTAAATTAACAGCATTACATTTATTGCTTAAATGAAAGAGGAGGGTCTAGTATTTGGAAAAAAAAAAAAGAATAATCAGGAGGCTAATTGGATAATTGGATTCTAGGCTATCAGCATCCACTATGACTCCAAATAACCCCCTTCTGTTTCACATCTTACCTCTCATAAAGCATTGCTATATAGTCCTTAATGCTACATGCTCTTTTTACTTAGCTTTTTATGAAAACATAGCTTTTTTCTTTCCCCCCTCACCCTCCCCCCCCACTTTAATATATTCAAGATGTACCACTACTATAGCAGAAGGAAGCAGAAGTCTCCTAGTTCTTTGATGCACTTGTCTTCAAGGCATTTGACAGTCTGGGTACTTTTGCCAGGTAGTTTTTATTTCTGAATCGTCTTAAGTTTTCTCTGTTTTGTAGTTTTTGGGAGCTTTCCAAACATGTAGACTTAATGCATCTTGCTTTTGCAAAGTATGGTTAAATCCCATCCAAAGGGAGTACAGGAGTTATTTTCTTCTTTAATTACCTCCTGTCCCCCTTCTATGCTCTTTCCAGCATTAAAGCAAAACACATACCATAAACTGGAAATTCTACCATGGTTGAGTAAAAGCATTCATTTTCTGAATGCTCAGTCTTTACTTATTTACTAAACTTAGTATAAAACATATTTTAGGGTTTGATAGTGATCCCAATTCATAAATACCTAACACTAGGAATTTACAAACAAACAAACAAAAAAATCTAAACCTAAACTATTATAATATAAACACACAGTAGTTCAGTCATGCAGACCAAGTACACTTGCATCCTAACACATGCATCAAACATTCCTTCACTTAAGCAGGAACTACACAGGGTATGGAAGAGGCCAAAACACAGACAGTCATGAGATGCAGCACATTCTCTGGGTGAGTTGGAGACAACTGGACTTATTTTATTAGCCTTGAGAAGAGGCTTGAGGGGCACCTAACAGCAGCCTCCCAATGTCTTTGAGAAGGTTCCCAAGACAGACTTGCTGGTGCATTGCATGAGAAGGAAAATCCCCACAGGGATAACTGACCCCTAGGACAGGGTGTCCAGGGGGGCTGCGGACCCTCTGTCTTTGGAGGTTTTCAAAACCCAGGCAAATACAGCCCTGAGCAGCCCTGTCTGAACACTCAGGGCGAGGAGTTAACTCAAGCTGGTGAGTTAACTCACCACCTTCCAAGGGTCCTTCTAGCCAGAATAACAACATGATTTAAGTTGTTTAGCCATGAGTAGCATTTACCCCTCCAGCTTATCTTCCTAGCTGAATCCAGAAATATCACTGTAATGCAATATTATGTACAATACCATGGGACAATAATCTTCACAGGTGCCCATTTTCTCACTAAAATACCAATTTGAGCACAGATGAATGATGCAAAGCTCAGAAATAGCTATCGTTTCCAACTTGTGCCGTGTTTTAACAGCAAAGTTACAAGGTCTCAATAATTGGCACACAGTTTGCATATATTTAGATATCAGATTCTGCATCCTATATTATACTGATAAATAGTTGGGATTGACTTCAGTTGCATGGCTCTTCAAAAAACACTCAAATATGGGGTATAGCTCTGTGGGGCACAGCAAATCTATTCTGATGCACCTGCTGCATTTGCAACACTGAGTCCAGGATCGGAGGCAAAGCTTTCCTTGGTCCAATGTCTGCTCCAAAATTTTTTGCAGCTAACAATATAGTGAACATGTTTTAAATAGTTCTGTTTCCTCGATTATTTCACAACAGTGAGCAAGAGATGGAGAAATACCATTGAAGGAAAACTAATCCCAAGGGCTGGAAGAGACAGCAGCAGCAAAGCAGCATGATGGTGCCTCATAAGGCAATGGAAACATGTCGGTCCCGCTTCTCTTTAGAGGCAAAGGATCAGAAGTTGGTACCCCTTTGGTTTACTCCCAGAGAAACGTAACAGTCTGTAAAGCCATGCAACTTCTGCACTGGCAGTATTTTGCAATAGTATTTGGCAAGACACTCAGCACTAGCAGCTTGCCAGTTGCCCTCACTGTTTCAAACAAGACTGCCAAGAAGTAAGATGTGACATCTCTTTGAATAAAGGAGCTGTGAAATAAATGTAGACATCAATCTTGATTACCCACACTCCCCCAACCCCCAGGTGCTTTCCTGCCCTAAGCCACAGAAAAACTGTAGTTGCAAAGCAATGCATTTCAAATATGAAGGAATAAGGAAGTTCCCTCTCCTCCTCAGATGATGCTCACAGGGTGTCTGAGAAACTCGAGTGAAAAGGTCACATGAAGATACAACCTTAC
Source organism: Ploceus nigricollis (assembly GCA_013399945.1). Taxonomy (NCBI): domain Eukaryota; kingdom Metazoa; phylum Chordata; class Aves; order Passeriformes; family Ploceidae; genus Ploceus; species Ploceus nigricollis. The sequence goes on from VXBC01004236.1 coordinate 53,171, forward strand.
TTCTTCCTTTGCTAAAGAGCAGGGAGAAAGAATCCTAACACAGAACTGGGCAAGGGAATGGACACAAACACACAAATCTGTGGCACGGAACACATAAAACACCACCTAAAAACCTGCATAAGATAAAACTGGCAGGGTGACACCTATTGCCACACAGATATACTGTGTGAAATGCAAGTGACCCTGCATTTCCAGTGCAGGATGAAGATTCCTGCACTGGAAATGGGGCTTTCTGGAAGGAAACACTGGACACTTTCTCCGCTTCAGCTTGCAGGTTTGAACTTCTAAACTGGGACTACAATCAGCCATCATCACCCACTCCAGATCCCTGAGCTCTCTGAGATCTCTGTTCTCCTGGGCCCAAGTTCTCTCCTAGAGAAATTAGTCAAGTATTGATCCTCTCTTGAAACACAGAGGATGTCATGGAAATGCTCACCTCTGAGAATCATCACCAGCAAGCAACCACCAGATCCCAGCCCTCCTCCCAGTAGGGCACGCACTGTTGTGACAGAGTCAAGATTCTGGTGCTCCCTCGTGCCAGCCTTGGGCAACCTGCTGCACCTCCCATCAGATGGCCCAGGCTGAACACAAGGAGCAAAGTGTGCCCTTCTGCTGGCCTTCTTCAGCCTCCTCAACAGCTGCAGAGGTGGCAGAAGATGTGGGTTTGAGCCCCTTGGGCACAGGGACCAGGAGCCCAGGTTTCAACTACCAGAACACAGCCTGCTCTTTAGACAAATCCCACCACCAGCAGCTCTCAGGGGAGGGTGAGCACTGGCTCCTCTTCGGGCAGTGCTCCCAAAAGGAAACACACAGCTGCATTTCGAGACACAGCCGATCCATCAGCACGTGTGTTTACGATGTGCTTGCCAGGTGCCCTACTTTCTTCATCTCCTAAGGGCTTTGATGCTCAACTACAGCAGCTCTAGATAAGGCGCTTAAGAACTTTCTGTTCAGAGAGGGAGATCCAATATGTTTAAGACACTTTCAGAGTCAGGCAGACACAGCGTTAGGTGGTTTGGAAGACTTGGGGGAATAAATTCTGTTTGAGAATTAGGAATGCAAGCAGGAACCTGATTAACATATTTTATAATGTTCTTACAGCACATGGAAGCCCTTCAGTTCTACTTTGGAAAGTGTGTTTTCTTTGTAGGGCATTTTAGCATATGGATACTACTTAAACTAGAACAAAATGAATCCTTCAATACAAACACTCAAAGAGCTAACTTCAAATAAAAACAACATATTGCTTTACTATGGCTAACTCTATATAAGTATCTACATTATTTACAGTCGTTTCTAGTTCCTTGGTCTACAGAAAAAAAAAAAATCATAGCAGAATAACTCTTCAATGACTTAGGGATGTCCAAAAATGAAGTCACAAAACCAACCAACAGTGACTTTCCTTTTGGGAAGCGCACATTCCTTCAAAATAACATTCTTCTTAATGACAACTTAGACAGCCAAAACAAAAACATAATTTGGAACTGCAAATATGTGTAATCTGAGCTCTATTTCCATGCAGAAATGCAGGGTATTTGTGTATAAAATGGCTTGTAGCCATGGGACAAAAAAGTTACTTGCATGCAAATAATAAAACTGAAACCATCTGGAAAATGATCTGGGATATAGGGAGGACAGCTCAGGAGAGAACTGATGTGTGGATGTGGCTGAAGGATCACAGCTTATTAGCAGCTTATCCTGTATGGATGGGAAGGAAAATAGGATTTGACATACCCTCTTACACAGTGATGATTAACGTGAACCTGCAATTAGCATGCATGGAATTTCAGATTGACAGATGATTTCCATCATAAATCCTAGATCCCAAGAGAAACAAGAGATGTTTTCCATCTTGTTTTATTTGCTAATACCTGGGTCATTTATTTAATATGCTTTATTTTTGGCCCTCAGCATACCCTACTGAAATATTTTGTTGCTGGGTCAAGTCAGCTTTGGAGGCTTGCAGCTACTCTAGCTAGCTAGGCTGAAGCAATTCTGCATATTAAAAACCACCGATCACTATTTTAAACACATGCCATTACAGTCAAATTATCCACCTACTTGTGGATTGACTTTAAACAAGTCAGAAAATGAACAGAGTAGTGATTTTAAAGTGCTCGTACCTTAAAACTTGAACTATTAGCTCCCTGCAATACATTATTTTATAACCAGAGTGGACTAGGAACCACCCAACTACTGTACCCCTTAAGTCTTTTGAAGACTTCTGTTCAATGAGACTTGAATATCCAGCTTTGTCAGGCTTCTTAGAAAGATACCTGTCCCTGGAGAATGAGAATGCACACACTGATCATAAAAAGCAACAACTCCTATGGGTTGTTGATTATCAGGATGAAGATCCCCTCAGAACAACATAACCAATGAATTACACGTCTTGCAGCACTCTGGATGCAGCCCATGTACTCACCAGTCCGCATAACTTTCCCTCAGGAAATGTTTAATCCTCTTTGAAGATTACAATAGATACTGAATTTATTAGATTAACATGAAAGAAATTAAATGCAAGGGCTGTCAACATCTATTTTGAGTGTCCAGTATAAATGCCAATGCTATTTCAATGCTTAGACCACATAATAAAGAGGCTGTAGCACTTACTGGAGAGAAATACAGAGATCACTAACTGTTTTTTGCTGCCAACTAGTGCATATTTCTGCTCTTCATACAATTTCAAAAATTAAGGGAAAGAGCCTGATAGAATTCAGACTTAAAAAAGCTTTGCAGAAGCATGTAAGTTTCAGCAAGGGGAAGCCAAGGAGCTCTGACCAATGCTCACAAAAGCACTGAGGCAGACATTCTGCAAGTAACAAAGTCATGCAAGTGAATATTACTGGATACTCCTTCAAGCTCGACCACTTCTCTCCTTAATTCAAATCCCTCAAGTCTGCGTCAGAATTTTACCTTCCCATGAAAGATCTGTGCAGGGAGCACTAATACTTTGCAACTTCTTCTGCAAAGGAGTAGGAAGCATTATGTTAATTCTCTCCCTGCCTCCAACCTTCTCTCATGTTGAAGGTGTTTAAACGAATAAAGAGACAATTCCAGCCCTTGCCTCTCTGGCACAGAGACCACCAGAAGAGGGACTGCAGATCAAACCGCGCTCCCTGCTTTGCCTCTGCAAGGCACACAGCAAAGCTAACCAGGGTTTCCTCATCCTGCTGGGGCAGAGGTAAAGGACTCTGGAAAAGGGCTCCTTCACCTGCTCTAAATGTAAACTCCCAGCCATTCTTCACCTCTTAAATGTCTGATTCCAACATAGCTTTACTGTCTTTATGGAGTTAAGTAGTGGAACTGAAATGGAGTTTGGTGGTGTCCGTAGTTGCAACACAGAAAGTAAACCCTCCCACACCGAGCCAGCCATGCAAACTAAAGCATAGCATGTAAAACCACATATACACGCGGTAAAAACATTAGAGCAAGAGTAGCAGCAGGAGCCAGTAACACTGCTAGAGAAGGGTGAGAATTAAAAAAAAAAAAAAAAAAAAAAAAAAAGAATGTGAAACACTAAATTACTTTAAAACTTCTTTGCAAATACAATATTTAAAATTATAGCGGCGGTGGCGAGGGGAGCAGAAGTTTCTCCATGTTTGTTTGTTTATTCGCCTGCGAGCACTTTGCCCCCTGTCCGTAAGCGGATCCCAGCCGCTGGAGCCGCACGCCCACGCGGAGCGAGGCTTTCCTGCGGGAACACTTTCAGCCCGCGGGCCCCTCCGCAGGAGCCTGGCGAGGGCCGCACCGAACACGCTCCTCGGGAACGCCGGCGGTGTGGGCAAAGCACGCAGGCGTTTTCGGGCTGCAACAAAAGGGAAGCGAAACGTCCCCGAGTCCCGTGTCCCCGGGTGAGCTCCGTGTCCCCGCGGCCGCGGAACCTCCGCGGCTCCGGGCGGGCTCTCTCTGCCCGGCCGTGGGAGGGGGCACGGACCCCTGGACGGCTGCACCCCGCGTACCTGCCTCCCTCTGATTCTCCGTCCCTCCGCCGGCCGGGGCGGGCCGGAGANCCGCTCCCGCCCGGGGCCCCGCGGCTGCAGCTGCCCGAGGGACCCAGAGCCTGCGGCTGCCGGCTAGCGCGGGATGTGCGATCCAGGGAAGGATTACCGCGATCCTCCTGCTAAACCGGCAGATAATCCAGGGCGACGCCGTCCTCCCCATACGTGGCACCCAGCGGGCGCGCAGGCTGCGCCTCGGGAGCGAGTTCGGAGAGCTGACGGTGCTGCCAGGCCGTGGCAGGGACTGTGCTCCGTAGGGACATACACGGAGCCTGCCCAGCGCCGGGCCGCTCCGTCCGCTGCAGAGCGCTCACATCCTGGCACAGAGAGCTACGATGGTTTTCCATGCCGATATTTTATCCACCTGGGCGGCAAAAGTAGATCCATTGGGCTGGGTGGAGGAGCGGGACATCGGAGACATCAGTTAGGGTACAGAAGCATCCTCCCCACTCTGTCCTGTAGGCATTATTTTGCCTTTTTTCCCAATAATCACCTTCAGTGCTCATTTCTCATAGCAGGATGTGGTAAAAATAATTATCAGTTTGTCTCAAGCAACATTTGTTATCTCTCTTTTGGCTGCTTTTCCGTGCTTCCTGGCACACTTTCTTCTCCACAGGTTACCACAGGATGCAGCACAGCGAAACTCACCTCACCCTTAATTTGTGCAATCCAGCCTCAAAACACTTCTGTCAGATTCATGGTTCTGGGTATGGCCAACTGAGGTCCCCACATAGCACACTTTAGGAGATGGCACCAGCTTGGACACTTCACAAAATGATGAGAATTTGCAAGAAGGCCTCAGTGAGAGGATGTGAGATGAGGGAGATTTTTCCAAGCACAACCAGGGCACAGGTGAATTTTTTTGAGTGGTAATAGGAGGAAGGGAAGAGACTGCTGAGGTCAGCAACAGCTCTTGCATCCTGAGATGCTGGAAAGAAGACAGAGATTATAGTACGGGCAAAAGTGAATCCCAGAGAATGAGTTCAATATGATTGTCTGGTGTAATTAATCTGTTGCCAAAGTACATCTTAAAGGAATGATCCCTAAATTACAATGTCCCTTCAGTACAGTTTGGTTAGTTTCTTCCTTCCCGGTTTCCAATGAAGCAAAGGAGTGAGATGAAAAAGTACAGCTAAAAACCGCATCTTTTAGGAAAGGTAGGTATACGCAGTTCTTGCCAATATGGTTATGTTTTCATGCAAACTTCCTCTCTTTATCCAGGGATTTTGCTTCCATGTTTTAGTGGGAATACTGTTTTAACCTATCATTGTGCCCAGTCACCTGACTGCGCCTAAAATTCATTGCATCCCAAGGGTAGTGGGCAATGGCTCAATCTCCAGGTGAAGATCAGCGGCAAATGATGTCCCTTAGGGATCCATACTGGGACCAATGCTCTTCAATGTCCTCACCAATGGCATAGACAAAGGCATCGAGTGCACTCTCGGCAAATTTGCAGATGACACCCAGCCAAGTGGTGCTGTTGGCAGGCCTGAAGGACAGGATGCCATCCAGATGGACCTGGACATGCTCCAGAAATTGGCCCATGGGAACCTGATGAGGTTTAACAAGTGCAAGACACTATACCTGGGGCAATCCTCAGTATCAGTACAAGTTGGGGGGTGAATGGATGGAGAGTAGACCTGTGGAGAAGGACTTGGGGTGGATGAAAAGCTGGATGTGACCCAGCAATATGTGCTTGCAGTTCAGAAAGCTGACTATATCCTGGGCTGCATCAAAAGCATCATGACCAGCAGGTTGAGGGATGGGATTCTGCCCACTTCTTTGCTGTGATGAAATCCCACCTGGGGTGCTGCATCCAGCTCTGGGGTCCCCAACACAGGAAAGACATGGACCTGTTGCAACAAGTCTTTGTCCAGACAAAGGAGGTCCTTACAAATGCTCAGAGGGCTGGAGCACCTCTCCTATGAAGACAGGCTGAGAGTTGGGATTGTTATAGGAAAGCTGACATTATGGCACCTTCCAGTACCTAAAGGGGAGCTACAAGGGAGCTGAAGAGCGTACTTTTTACAAGGGCAGGAAGTGATAGGACAGGGGATAATGGCTTTAAACTGACAGAGGGTAGGTTTAGATTAGCTATAAGGAAGAGAAATTTTACAATGCAGGTGGTGAAACACTGGAACAGGCTGCCTGTCTGTGAGTGGTAGATTCCCCATCAGTAGAAACGTTCAAGTTCAGGTTGGATGGGGCTTTAATCAATCTGTTTGAGCTGAAGATGTCCCTGCTCGTTGCAGGCAGTTTGGACTAGATGGCCTTTAGAGGTCCCTTCCAACCTGAACTATTCTATGATTCTATGTTTCTGTGATCATCCTAAGCTTATGTTTCTCATAAGACTTGCACACATTTGATGTTAGCACATGTGGGTGTCCTTGATCCATCTTGCATGTGTAATTATTTAGAATACAGTCACACAGAAAACTATTTACAGGACAACTTCCAAAAGGCAAATCTCCAGACAAAAAGATTATGCAGTTTGACCCATTCAAAAGATCCACCCCTGTTTTGCAGAAGTAATGCTAAGAAGTGATGAGTGATTCTAGCTGTATTATTACTTGGGAGAAGGGGTTTGATTAACAAAACTAAACATTTCCTGTAAGGCCTAGATTTTCAGGAATTTATCTGTCAGTATCAGAACCCTATTTCTGCATTGGATTAAATTAGCAGAGACAGGACTGAATAATAGGTGTAACCATGCCCTCCTTTCCCTTCTCTCACAAAGAACCTGAATGAGGAAAAAGTCTTGAAAGATCTTCTCTCATATCAGGACAAAACTTAGAACAAAAAATTTTCTTTCCCCTTCCTAAGAAGGAAAAATTTGTTCCACCCCAAAGTAGCCTATAACCTGATGTATCATCTCAACATTGAGCTTCTTAAATACTGCATAAAGTGCCTACAGAATTCCTATTTCCAAAGCTCTAACCAGGTATACTATTATTGTTTATTCCTTACCAGAAATTAAAAATTTTAAAAAGCATCCATCTTAAGTGAAATCTGCTTCAGTTAACTAACAATAACAAGAAACTCTTTCTAGAGTTTTCCTGCCACTTAAAAGAACACAGATGGCACAAAGGAACACAAAAGGTCAACTGTAAATAGAATATTTTATCAGTTGGGGGGTCTGAAGTGCTGGAAGCCTCTTCTAGTCCTTTTTGTGTGCATGTGTGTGTAAAAACACTACAAATCCTTCTTTGACCTGATATAATTCATTTTTTCCTGCTTCACATACAGTTTGGCACAAACTAGGCAACTTGGGAAAGACATGGTCCTCTTGCAGATGATGGGTTGCCATGTTGACAGCCTGGGGAAAAGTTTCCAGTCTAGACCACAGTGTGCAGATGCAGCCATGGTGGTGGAGTTCCTGAGCAACTGCAAGTTCATGCTCTTTTCAAGTTTATTTCCTCCAGAGACTCTTCTGTTGCTGGTCAGGCTATTGCACTCCTGTACAGACACAGCAGAAAACCAAAATATCAAAGAGAATCTTAACCATCTCCACTTCAGTGTAAGCAGAGTTCACATACAGTAAAAGCCTCTTAAAAAAAAAAAAGGAAAATAAGGAAAAGTGACTTGCCACTACAGCCAGCTTTTCTTCTATCTTAGTTTTCCTACAAGAATGGCCTTTTCCTCTTGCTCTGTCCACTGTGAGGACACAAGTACACCCTCAAGGTCCCTAATGCCATGTCCTCTATACTAGGAAGCACTAAACTTAGAAAATCTTTAAAAGATCAGTCTCAGGCCGACTGCTGAGCAAACAAAGCTGATAGATGTGCCTCATTTGTTTCCTCATGTCTGCTCCATTGTTTGTTTTCTTCTCTTATGTATATCCTTTCAGACAGGTTGATTTGTTTAACTACACTCAGGTCAATGTCTGAACAGCACACCTAAACGTACCACCAATACAGAAAGAGAAAACAGAGAAAAAACAGATTATGATGATGACATTCTGCTTTTAAAGCATAACAAAACTCCCGTCAATATCAACAGTCTGGTGCATAGACTGAGGTCAGAATAAACCCTTTGCGTATTAACTCAGTAGTTGTGGATATGATGCATTGTCATCTTACTGTGAGAGGCCAAAGGGGGAAACATTTTTTGTGAGGTCACCAGGACTTCTGCCTTCTTGCTATACTTTCTTTCATTCTCTTTCTTGCTTCACCTATTTGCATGTCTCCGCCTTTCATCCCTTTGCACTTCTTTCCCCGCAGCAACTCTGCCTTCATACATCCTACTTCTACCTCCTCCCACATGAAGAAGCCACGTAATAGCACGGGCTGAACTTCAGAGGGGAGATTGCAAAGACAAATGGTTGTTAGCTGATGTAGACTTGTAGCAAGCTCTCTAGCACTATGGGCTATGAGCCAAAGTAGGGATGAAAGAAATAGAGACTGACTAAGGACAAGTGGAATAAAAGAAGTTTAAAAAGTTTTGAAGTAGAGAGCAGAGTTATATAAGGTGACCTTTTACCTTGGCTTTCTGCTCAGCAGACCTGACAGTACATGCTCAGGCTGGGTAGATCCCCCACAACCACATACTAACCAGGCAATAAATCAATGATTACGTATCATGAGAAAAGCTTGTTGTGACATGGACTCATCTGCCACTGACTCCGTGTTCATGAAGAGGCTCCTATCTTCAGGCATGTAAATTCCCATCTTTTCAGAGCAAGTTCCTGAAGGAATTATTAAGTTCATCTTCAGGAGGCTAGCTAACAGTTCATATTTCTAATTAGCTTAGAGAATTATAAGGTATAATATTGAAAATGCTTTCCTCCAATAAGGTAGTATAACACATTTTATTGAACATTTGAAACATGGACCACAGCAATTAAGATAAAAGTTTAACACAAATGTCAAATAAAAATAAACTTAAATGCTTTATTGAGTTCCAGGAACTTAGTTACCAAATCACATCTGGGGATCCCTACCTCTCATTGTGCCTGCAAGAAAAAATCATCTTCTCCAAAGCATTGCCATTCGGCTTTTACATCAACACCCAAGTCACAACAGGTACAGAGGAGTAGAGTCACTCTTCTCATAGCCACCACTTTAGGCTGGTTATGTTTCCTACACTGTTGCATGCTTTGAGTTTCATACTTTAGTTTGTACTTGTCAGTGTCATGAGTAAATCTAGATTGGATTTTTGCAGAATTGGAATTCATGGACAGATATTCAGATGAGTATAAAAAGAGACATGTTTCCTCGTCTTAGTTGTTATTAAATAATGGTCATTTGCTGTTTGATCCTGAGACATGATGAACATTGGTGCAAGATGTTGCCAAGTTTGTGGGTGATGTTTCAGGACTTGTAAGCACTGTTGCTTTGCCGCTAACTAGGGGCAGCTTTCAAGTGAATAAGTACAAGTTCTTTCCCTGGAATGGTGAGAGGTATGCAATTAAGCATCATATCCTCTGTCTAGGTAGGTAGGTAAATCACACTTTATTTTCTTTCTCTTCTTCCAAAACCAAAATTTGTTATTCCTCAATCATATCCTCTTACTCAACTGTTGTGACATATTGTGTTGCTATTTCATGCTTTAGCACGCTCTCTGTAAAGTTCAAAGTTAATTAGACCAAAAGGTTAGCTGCCCTTCAGCTTTTGTTACTGGATGCACTGTAACACCCATCCCATTCACACTACCTGCCTGTTAAATTTTTGCATGCAAAGCAGAGTCCATTTTTTGCATTCAGGATCCCTGCTACTTTGAACTATTTATCATATGAAACATCAGTGATGTTGGCTACGGCATCTGAGAGTCAACCTCTGCAAGCACAATTAGCTAAAATAATGGAAGACAGTTTGTTTTTCAAATCTGTAAAAAGCTCTTTAAAACTATTTTAAAATTTAAAATAGTTTTTAAATTTGAAACTATTTCTTTTAAATATATTAAATAACAATTCTCAAACATCAACCCAAGAATTAAAAGCTATTTCTCTACAAAATGATACAAGAAAAAAGGCCAGTATGGTATGTATTGCAAAGGTGAAACATAATTGTAATATCAAGATATCTCCAAGTAGAAATCCAAAGAATACAGCAAACAAAATATGAGAGGATATATAATCATCTTACTCAATGCAAACTGTAAAAATTAAGTAGATGATAAGTTAGAGATCCTAAGTCAAACCCTAAGTCTACTTTTGCTTCTTAACACAGTTGTATAAAAGGGAATTGGGATTAAATCTTAGTGGTAAAGCGGGGGAAAAAAACGTGTCATGTGATATAGCAATGTAAGTTTCCAAGAAGATGAAATTGAATTAACTTACCAAAGTTTCAGTTCAAGAAAATATCCCACTTAGAAAACAAATTTATTTCATGAAATGTTTTTTTGTTTCTTCTCCTTTTTCCTTTCCGTCCTAGCTGTGGTTGCCATTTTGGGGAAGATGGAAACCCCTGCCTCATATGTTTCCCATGAGTTATCAGGAAGTAGCAACCATGAGTCAATAGCTTTCACAGATAGAAAATCTCAAAACCTACCACAAATTCATGGAGGTGTTCCTATCTGTATTAATATAGGAGGTAGGGTCTAAAACCTTTAAAAGAAGAGAATAAGCCCTTTGAGTAGGCAAGATTACAAGACTGTAAGGAAGCTGTAATCCATTTCTAAGTGAAGTGAAAGGGTTACTAATGTTTATATATGTGAATTCTTTTATATATGTGTCAACTGGAAGTGTTGTTACTAAATGCTTACTCATCATTAACAGGCAGTCTTTCCAGCTCTGCTGATAACAATAGTGCAACTTAAAAATTAAATAAAATTTTTGTTTTCCTTCAGTTTTGTTGTTCTGCCTTCTCATCTTTACTGTCTTCTGTTCTATGAACTTTTCTGCCCTGTAATGCGATTCAAATGGAACCAGACTAAGGAAATGGATGACATCTCTACTGTAGGGCAAAATGGGAAAGAACTGAAGTAACTATTTTTTTTTAATCTTGCACACAGACATAAGCATAGTGAAATTTAGTGGGCATACAATGAAAGAGTAGTTGAACTGTGCAAGCAAGTAAGAGATATCTACTATACCCTGGGGTCTTCAGTGTGCTGTAACTCTAGTCCAAGAGCATCCATTTTGTAATCAACTTTTGCAGAGCTCCAGCAGGAAGGACCCAGCAAATGTCCCAGATGTTCTGACCAACAGTCCATGGATCTGCTGTCAGTAGAGCATATTTCAAACACCAGTAGCTTTCTACATCTGAGGTAGCTTATTTGTTGGTGGCAACTGCTGGAAGTTTATGAGAAATCCTTTGGCATACAATAGGAGATGGTTGCTTACAAAAAGTCTGTTTGGGAAGAGTCTGGAGTCTAGGGCGTGACCGAGGCACAGTAATTAAAGTAGGGATTAGATAAACCTAAATCAATATTAAACCAGTGGTAAAAATAGTTCTCCACTTCAGAGAATTTTCAGATCCTATCTGTTCCTAAAGATTTATTTGTCTTTCCTACACCTAGACTTGAAAGACAACGTTTTGGATGCTGTTACGTATCCTCTACTTTCTTCTCTGTCTTATTCTGGCAACTGTAGTAGGTTTACCTGCGGAAGGCCTTCTTCGAGGAGTCTGGTATTGTGCAAGGGATTGGAAGGGAAAAGGGATTGTTGGGATTCCTTTTCTGAGGTGCTTGTGTTTCCCACTCTGCCAGACTGCTTAGGTGTCCCCCTGTATCAGAGGTTCCACATGCATTTCTTTCTCCCCACACTACAGAGGGCCAGTGAAGTGCTTCGGAAGAGCCAAGCTGGGAATAATGCTCTTGGAGGAGCTTCAGTCAAGTATTCTTCTGTAGGTTACTATAGTACCAGCTAAATCTTTCAGCTCTGCTAACCCACATATCAGAAGTGGGTTAGCATAATCTCTCAGTCTCTTTTTCTCAAACTATCATTTTCCTTTTTTTCTACTTTTCAATGTAGCATGTTTTTGTTTGTCTTCATCAGGAGCACTCCCCCAAATTTCACCTTGAGCATTGGGCTGGCTACTCCTGGTGTAAACAGGAAGTGAACAAAGCTTAACCATCTGAGGAGTGGATTTATCAGTCATATTCACAAATAGAAAGCTAGGAAAGGGTTGTGCATAGAGCAGACTATTTTTCATGAAGCCATATTATCTCTAACATATTTTTCTGATTTTCTCTATTTCTGTATCATGATTCTTTACTGAGATCTTGACTCACAGTTTGTGTGTTACCTGCCTCAGTTACGTTGCTCTTGCGTGCTTACATGACGACATCCATTCTTTCTCTCAACCTTATTTTTTCTAGATCATGATTATTTTATTGTTGATTTTGCCTATATCTTTCCCTGTTGGTTCTCATGTTTCTTGAAATGAGGTACTAACACACACTGTGCTTGCTGCAAGTTGCCATGTTGATCCTTTTGTATCCCTGTGACATTCATTCACTGAATCCTTTAAAAGGCTTTGCTTTTTCATAACAATATGACGTGGCTGACTCACAATCAGTTTATGATTCACTGTATGCCCTGATCCTTTCTGCTTCCAATAAATGTACTTCTTTATCTTGTGATTATAAGTGAGAATAAAATATTATATATGCTGATTTCTAATCTTATTTATTTCACTAGCTTGTCAAGAGAATTTTAAACTATACATTTCTCCCTCAAAGTGCTTGCAACTCTTTCTAGCTCGGTGTTTCTCACAAGTTTGATAGGTATAATCTTGCATGTAATTAATGAACAGACTGAGGACAGATGCCTGCATAACCTCATTTTGATATGGTTTTACAATTTGGTAGTGACCAGCTGCTCTGCATATGCTGTGGTTACGTAAGTTTGCTGTAATCATGGCTTTTCTATCTAGCACAGCAGTATCAGATCAGTACATTTTCTGCCAGCTTGATTGTAAAGTGCAATGTGAGAGAATACCAAAACTCACGAATGCCAAGATCAGTCAGCTATCACTTCTTCTCCTGTATGTGCTCTGCCCTCACTGAGAGAAAACAGGTGACCATATTGGGCTGGCATTGTCAAACATTCCTAACAGAAATAATGCACTTGCAGTGTTCTCCTTATATCCCCTTTATTACATTTTACTTTCTGATTTGGCATCATTGGATTTTTTTCCCCATCCTGCTTTCTCTTTGGAAATTTGATTTAGTGGACTTTTTTTGCCATGTGGTATTTTTTTTTGAGTTTTGGAGTCAAGGTCATTGTTTAACTGAAGTGATTTTTCTTCACTTTACTGTTCCTTGGATCGAGATGGCTTGGGCACATGTAACCTCAGATTTTTTCTGACTGATTTTTGATTTTTACTTCCTTTACACTCAGTATTATCTAGAAATGTGGAGAGTTTCAAAGATGCTGTATCAAAGTTGTCTTTCTTTCACTCTCTTGTTATTTCATCAAGTTGTGCAACTTGTTTGACACTTTATTTTACTCATCTAGATTTGCTCTGATTCAAATCTAGAACACCTTCACCATAGGATGCCTGACATACTCTATATCGACAGAATCTCTCTCAAACTTTCTACCCGTGAATGAGCTTTCTCCTGCTGTACCTGCAGATGGCTCCTAGTCTGAGTAGTGAGCTTGACCTTAGTATGATTTTATTTGAAAAACCTCTCCTTAAAATTTTATCCCCTGAATCATCCTTATGCAGTGCTCTATTGTAAAGTCATACCACAAGGAGAATCTTCTGCAGTTACTTGATCCACTCACCTGATGAGTTCCGGACCTCAGAGCAGGCACTCACGTTCTCAGTGTGCAAATCACGGTGTCCTATCATTCTCCAGCACAAAATGTTCTTCGAGACCAGCATCTGTCTTGTGAACCACCACACTTGCTGTGCAAATGAATTACCAGTGCGTAAGCAAAGCTCGACCTGCTTATTTGCAGCGGTGTACAACCATGTAGGATGTTCAGCAGCTGGACCCGCTGCTTTTTGGTTTTTGGTTGGTCAGAAAAAAGGCGGCAGAGTGACAAAGTAGTGGTGCCTTACAGCACTGATGTGTCATCCGTGTAGCGCGGCTTTTCCCAGGATGATGGGAAGGTTCCCTCGGTGAGCTTCTGCTGACACCTACTGCCAGAGCCGAACGCAGCACAGCACCGCCGGGGAAGGCACCGTCCCTCCCACGGGATTCCTGGCGTGGAGCTTTGGATTCGGACCACCAGCGTTGAATGGAATGAGGTAAAACACCATCCATAGTTTTATGGAAATAAGTTATATAAACCAGAAATGGCAAAGGCCCCAGAAGAAATTTGGTGGGGTTTTTGTTTCGGTTTGGTTTGGGTTTTTTGTTTTTGTTTGGCTTGGTTGGTTTTTTTTTTCCTGATAAAATTAGTGAAGGACAAGAGTTAATTAAAAGTCACTTTATGCATTTTCCATTATAGAAGCCAATGAATTTATAACGGGAAAATACTTATAAAAGACAAAAAAAAAAGGATTTTACTTTTTTTTTTAATATAGATGGTACATCTTCATTGTTACTGTCAATGGTTCTTCATCAGATGGAAGAAAAAGCTGTTCTTCAAAGAAATTCTTGCCCAGTAGTAGGAACCTGTTTCTTTGGTTTCCAGACCTCCTTTTCACTTATTTCAATACTTAGAAGTCACATCCAAGACAAGGAAGTGTGGTAGAGGATGCCACTTACTGGAAGGTTATTAGTGAACTGCAATGAATTAATGAACACAAGAGCTGTAGTTTAGACCTTTATAGGTGTATAAAGGACCAAGAACCTTCTGAGCTATCAGAAAACAAGAAACTATTAGAACATTTGGCTACTGGTAGTAAGGCTGTTTGTGCATGTTGGAAAGTGGGGTATTATGCTCAGCTCAGTTGCCAAAGAACAGGGCAGAAAACCAGTTGGAAGTGTTAATCTGGTTTCAATTTGAAGTGTTATAATATCTAGTTTAAAAACCCTCAGGAGAAAATTTAAGGATAGAGTGGACTTATTTGTTTTTCCTTTTTTTTCAGCTTGTTATCCAATCTCACCATTTTGCCATTTTGTATTTGTGTATCAGGTTCTCTCTTCTGTCTTCAACTCTGAAAAACACAGGCTCTCAACCTGTGAAATACTTCCAAACTTGAAGCATAATTGCAAGCCAGGCATCACTGCTATGTGCTCTCTGTAAGAAGCATTTGATGTCTTTGTCCCCCATTTATATCCTTGACTTGGCAATTCTTCTGTACTGGAAATGCAGTTCATCCTTTCAACTGGGTATTTTGCAGGGAGAATTTCACTTAGAACCAGTTAATTGGGATGCTTAAATACATGGGATGGTTATACAGATTTAGGTAAACCTTTAACAGCTGATGAGATCAGTGACTGCATACGCTGTGAACATACAAATCAATAGAGCAGTGAGTGTGTTAGTTGCTCAACCTATTTTATTTTGAGGCATTTATCTTTTAGTGTAATGGGATTGTATCATTCGTTCAATTTGTATTTGACAGAGCACTATGGAAAGCAGATAAACATTCACAGTAACCGCCATTGAGGATTCCATATAATCAGGTTACACATCTAAGCTAGTAACATTTACATTCTCCTTTTTTATAACGGTCTACTGCCCTAAAGATTGATTTTCTATTGACAGTTCCTGAACACTGACAGTCCCATGAATCCATTTTGTTTGCCGGTTGTGCTGACATCAATTCACAAAGTGATATTCAAAGTAAAAAAATGTGGGGCTTTAACTTTGCAGAGGAGTTTGCATATGAAATCGATTTGAAATGTTTTCAAGATAGGGCCTCAGAACCAGATTTTGAGCCAAGAAATAAAAGGAAAGCATAGGTAAACAAACCGAAATCAGTGTTGAGCAGGTCGTCTTGGATGCTGAGATAGACCCAGCATGAGAGTCAGCTGTAGAGCTGTTCTCACTGGACTAGGCTGTACCTGAACCATCATTGGGAACATTGATTTTGCTGCAGCAAAGCCTTTGAGCAGGTTATTTGGATGGTTGTAATCAGTACTGGAAGCTCTGCCCAGTATTTCACTTTTCATATTGTTTTCCTAATGCATTCACGTTTTGCTGACACACATTCCACACTTTGAGCAGCCCAAATTTGGTCTCGTGTAGGAATGACATCAGTGTTAACAGAGAACATCTAATAGTGATGTGAGTTGCTGAACCTGGTGCAATGGCAGCAGTTCAAGCTCTGATTCTGTGAAAGCACTGAAGGAAAACATTTTTTAATTTTGGAGGTCATTGGAAGGCAGTAGAAGAGGGATATGGAAGTTATTCAGTTGGATGTATCCAGGACACAAGTTACCAGCCCAGGTCCCCAGGATAAGTCAGGTGCTGTTTTCTAACTGCCATTGACTAACTATTAATTAACCCAAAGGCTCATGAAAGCCAGAGTTGCTCAGTGGTCATTCCTGTCCTTCCAGAACACTGCTGGGCTGCACTCTGCCTCTGAGGACCAGGAGATGAGGAGGCCTGTGACCAAACCCCTCCGGAATTCCGCAGGTAACATGGTGGTGAGCGCTTGGCCTTTTAACAACGCCTGCTTAGGTGATGGGCAAAATAAGATACATAGTTCAGCAGCGGTCAGGAAGTGAGTGCCAAATTGGCTTAACAGGAACAAGAAGTAAAGAGCCCACACAACACTCAAAGCTGCTCTGCGCAGTGGAGCACATGCTGTTCTTCTCTCCTTGTAGCTGGTACTGCTGAAAGTATTTATGATATCATAAGTACTATCCAGTTGTGGGTCTACACATGCTTTTTAGATGCTAGGTTGTCACATCTAAATAAAAAAATGTTGCATTCGTTGTGGGGTGTGATGATATTGCCATCTTCCCTCTAGCTCACACTTGTTTTCTCTCTCCTCTTTTCTTGACTGTACATGTAGAGAGCTTTCAGAGCCAGGTCAGGCTACACTGCTAGTCTTGCAGGCTAGGCAGGATCAGCTCTGCAAGGGTTTCAATGAAGAAAATACCAGATTTTAGTTGTCCTTTCTGAAGAGCATGCTGAGGTGTAGCTGAAGGCTGATAATAACCTTCACTTCTTGACAACACAGAACATCTTCTAGTTTATCATGATCTGTTCTTTGGCATGCTGCACAAGCCTTTTGTTTCTGTTTAGCTGGAAACTTCTGTCATTGCTCTTCCAAAGAAACAAATGCCTCTGAAAAATAATTGCTTTGACCTGGGAATGACCCATTTCCTGAGGGTAAATGACAAAGAAGAGACAGAATACCACTGGGTGAAGATCAAACTGAAATTTTTACATCTTCCATCCTGGGCCTGAAATAAATGCCTGGTACTTTGACTGTCAGTGCTTGGTTCTAATCAACGAAGTGGCACGAGTTCAGGTATGTCCTGTTGCTGACAATTAATCACTCTTCTGACCCATTACAAATAGACTTAACTTTGTAATCAGTGTGATCTTCAATCCCACTTTCTTGACTGTGATGTTGTTGTTTGCCTGTGAAAATAGCATGGCTCTTGCCATGATCTCTGGTAGGACTCATTGCTACACTCTGCTGCAGGCTAACTACTTACTAACAAGGCAGACACTGTATTTCCTGAATTTTCCTTTTAGACTGCTTAAAGATTTAGTTACTTGTGTAATCTGTATTCAGTGTTACAACACGGAACTTCCTTATCCTGTTTGCCAGATACAGTGTATAAAGCTTGTAAATAAAGATGCATTTAATTTCCATAAATTATTAGTTTGCCAGAGAATTGTGATTTTTATCAAAGATTCTGTAATGAATGTTTGTTGTTGCAGAAATTGCTTGGGAAATCAATCATGATCTTAAGTGTGCATATAGCTGGAAAACTTATAAATGTCATTAATCAAAAACATCCATGTTAATTAGGGTCAAGCCACCATAAAAGATAGATTCCTCTACTGAATATAATTTATCAATGAAATTAATGTAAGGAATAGAAAGGAGAAATGATTTTGACTTTACAGTCAGAGTGCTTTCATAAAAACATCTGGTTGGAGAAGTAAACAAAACATCATAAGTTCCATTGGCTTTGACAGTCCAAGTGAATTATTTCATCAGAGTGCTCTCTATTATTGACTACAAAGTACTATTAAATGGTAACAGAAGTGTTTATTTCCCATATGTGAAAAATTGGATTGCTCCAGAGGCCAGCGATGTTACGGAAAAATTCTTCCGACATTTCTTCAAAGTGCAGGCTGTGTTAGCACAGGATTGTCACCGGACGATGCCTTGAATGGTGCCCATTCTCAGGAGCTGCCACACGGTTTCACAGAGGACAGAGGCTTCCCTATTTGCATTTTTACTGCGTTCCCGCTACTTATGAAGGGGAGACTAAGGAATGAATGGGCACAGACTGCTGATTTATCCCCAAGTACAAGGCACATTGGCAGGATTGTGGAGCTGGTGATGCTGCTACCTTACTGTCATACACATTAAAAAGTATTAGTAGCAGGCAAGAATGAAAATCTGTCTCATAATTTTCATCTTTTCTTCTTCAAACTTGCCACATATTTTAAAGGATCAGATAAAAAATTACACTGTGGAATGCATACATTTACACACACAGAGACACATATTTTCCGTGCTTGACAAATTACTGAAACTGAAAGGGAATGAGCATGCACAGCTCAGCTGCTGTCACTGGAAGGTGGCAGTGCTCAGTCTGTCACAGGGCCAGGCCCGGAGCCATTTTTTTCCTTAAGCCTGTGATAAAGCACAGAAATAGATTTTTTTCTGTATGTATTAATCATCT
Source organism: Ploceus nigricollis (assembly GCA_013399945.1). Classification (NCBI taxonomy): domain Eukaryota; kingdom Metazoa; phylum Chordata; class Aves; order Passeriformes; family Ploceidae; genus Ploceus; species Ploceus nigricollis. The sequence goes on from VXBC01004236.1 coordinate 71,836, forward strand.
GAATCTTTATAATTTAAATGTCAGACGCATAAATTACTTTTCATGGATTAATGAAAATGAACATTTTCAATCCCTTTGTATTGGAAAGTACAAGCACAATACTATCTCTCTGATATAGTCTCTATTATTTTTATTCTAATTTTAGATCATTTGAGTGACTATAGAATAGGTGAGGCCTTGGGATGTAAATTCCAGGTGTTTGTTTGGTAGAACAAGGGTGATGGAAGAGGGAGGAAGTGGTCATTTTTTTTTTGCCCTTGTGTTCATAGGGGTAGGTCACCAGTACTTGGAAATACCCTGTGAGGTTCGACGTTATCCTCTGACATTCGGCTTTTGTTTTCCTTAATTTAAGGATAAATCTTTATCTAGAATAGCTTTCAGAGAGCTTAACTCCGTTTGCTGACAGCATCCCTCCTTGAGTTCTCCACATGAATACGCTGCCATCCCTGCAATTAGGTTGGAAGTTGTGAACATTATTCCATTTCATTTTGGCAAAAAAAGTATCGTTTCAGACGGCCACTGGAGATAACGTAAGCGCCAGCTCCGTTCCCTCATTATCTCCCTACGTAGCACCAGCTGGAGGGATCACTCGTGTTAACAGCTTGCTCTCGCGTCTCCTTGAGCCTTGTTTTGTCGCTATCAGCAGCCGGCAGCCGGGGAACACCTCCGCTCAGATAGCTCACCCCCCGGACGGGCAGCCCGGCGCGGCTTCTCGGGAATCGAAACCCCGGCGCGGGTGGGCTGAGCTCCAGACACCGCGAGGAGCTGCAAGGGCAGGCACAGCCCGGCCTCCGCGGCCCGGGCCTGGCTGCGGAGGCGGTCGGGGCAGAGGCTGGGGTCAGAGCCCGTGTGCTCACGCCTGCAGGCAATGCTGCCTGGCAGGGGACTCTGCCTGGCAGGACACGCTGCTTGCCGTGCTTTTGGAAACCTCTGTGCGCGGGGAGCCCTCGGATTCCCCTTCAGCGGCACAGCTGAGGGGAAGGCTGGGGCCGGACCCCGCCCTGTCCCCTCCTGTCAGCCCCTGGCCGGCAGCAGCCTGTTGGAGCTGAGCAGCTTCCCGTCCCCGAGCCTGTCCAGGGGGACAGCTGACACGGGAGGGAGCCTTGCCTGTGCTCCTGCGGGGTGTGAGCGGGCGGGGGGCGAGGCGGCAGAGGAGGGATGTACACGGGGGGTGTCACTTCGGAGCCGCCCCCGAGGAGGGCAGAGGAGGGATATACGTAGACTGTTGCCTCAAACCAGCACCCGAGGGGCACAGAGGGGGAATATACATGTGACGTGTCACTTTAGCCCAACATCCCAGCGAGACAGAGCAAGAATGTACATGTGGGGTATTACCTCACACCCTAGTGCCACCCCCAGCGCTCCCGCAGGAAGCGCAACAAGCGCCGCCGAGCGCCCTGCCCGTCCCTCCCGCGGACTACGCTTCCCAGCAACGCCGCCGGGGCTCGCCCCTCCNGGCGGAGGAGCGGGTGCGGGTGAAGCCCGGGCGGAGAGGAGCGGAGCGATGTCCCAGCCCCAGCAGCCGCCGCCGCCGTCCCCTCAGCAGCAGCCGCAGCCGCCGCCTCCGTCCGTTTCCAAGAAGCGAGACCGGCGCATCTTCTCGGGCACCTGCCCCGATCCCAAATGCCAGGCGCGGCTGTTCTTCCCGGCGCACGGGCCGCAGGGCAGCGGCAGCATCGAGTGCACGGACTGCGGGCGGCGCCACGAGCAGCGGCAGCTGCTGGCCGTGGAGGAGGTGACGGACCCCGACCTGGTGCTGCACAACCTGCTGCGGAATGCGCTGCTGGGCGTCAGCGGCGCCGGCCCGCCCCGCAGGAACACTGAGCTCGTCAAAGTCAATGGCCTCTCCAACTACCACTGCAAGCTCCTGGCCCCCATCCTGGCCCGCTATGGGATGGACAAGCAGACTGGCAAAGCCAAGCTCCTCACGGAGATGAACCAGGGAGACATCTTTGACTGCTCCCTCCTGGGCGACCGTGCCTTCCTCATCGAGCCAGAGCACGTCGAAACCATGGGTTATGGGAAGGACCGCTCCGGCAGCCTCATCTACCTGCACGACACCCTGGAGGACATCAAGAAGGCCAACAACAGTAAAGAGTGCCTCATTCCTGTCCACGTGGATGGAGATGGCCACTGCCTTGTCCATGCAGTCTCACGAGCGCTTGTTGGCAGAGAACTGTTCTGGCATGCTCTCCGAGAGAATCTAAAGAAGCATTTTGAGGAGAATCTAAGCCACTACAAGGCGCTTTTCCATGACTTTATTGATGCTGCAGAGTGGGAGGATATTATCAATGAATGTGACCCTTTGTTTGTTCCTCCAGAAGGTGTGCCAATGGGCCTTAGGAATATTCATATCTTTGGTCTGGCCAACGTGCTTCACCGGCCTATCATCCTGTTAGACTCCTTGAGTGGAATGCGAAGCTCTGGAGATTATTCAGCAACATTCCTCCCTGGTCTGATACCTCTGGAAAAATGCATGGGGAAAGATGGCATGTTGAACAAGCCGATCTGTATTGCGTGGAGTAGCTCAGGACGTAACCATTATATTCCTCTGGTTGGAATAAAAGGTGCTGCTTTACCTAAGCTGCCTAGGAAGCTACTTCCTAAAGCCTGGGGAGTTCCTCAAGACCTCATCAAAAAATACATCATGTTAGAGGAGGATGGTGGTTGTATTATTGGAGGAGACAGAAGTTTGCAGGATAAGTACTTGATGAGGCTTGTTGCTGCAATGGAGGAGGTTTTCATGAGTAAACACGGTATCCACCCCAGTCTTGTAGCTGATGTGCATCAGTATTTCTACAGAAGGACTGGTGTAATAGGGGTCCAGCCCGAAGAGGTCACTGCAGCTGCCAAAAAAGCAGTGATGGACAACCGCCTTCACAGGTGCCTCATCTGTGGGGCTCTGTCAGAGCATCACGTTCCCCCAGAGTGGCTGGCTCCGGGGGGGAAGCTGTATAACCTGGCAAAAAGTACTCATGGCCAGCTAAGGCCTGACAAAAATTACAGTTTTCCCCTGAACAGTTTGGTGTGTTCTTACAACCCTGTGAAGGATGTGCTGGTACCAGACTATGGCCTGAGTAATTTGACTGTTTGTAACTGGTGCCATGGTAACTTAATGCGTCGTGTCAGAGAAGATGGGTCTGTTTTGTATATCGATGGAGACAGAACTAATACTAGGTCTTCAGGTGGCAAATGTGGCTGTGGATTCAAACATTACTGGGAAGGTAAAGAGTATGACAATCTGCCTGAAGCTTTTCCTATAACTCTAGAGTGGGGTGGAAGAGTGGTGAGAGAGACTGTCTACTGGTTCCAGTATGAAAGTGACACCTCTTTGAACAGCAATGTGTATGATGTCGCCATGAAACTTGTTACCAAGCACTTCCCTGGTGAATTTGGTAGTGAGATTCTTGTGCAGAAAGTTGTCAACACAATACTGCACCAAACTGCCAAAAAGAATCCTGATGATTATACCCCTGTAAATATTGATGGTGCTCACGCCCAAAGAGCTGATGATGTACAGCAAGGACAAGAGTTAGAGTCGCAACTTCCAACCAAAATAATTTTGACTGGACAGAAGACTAAAACTTTGCACAAGGAGGAGTTGAATATGAGCAAGGCTGAAAGAACTATTCAGCAGAACATCACGGACCAGGCTTCCCTAATGCAGAAACGGAAAAGCGAAAAATTGAAACAAGAGCATAAAGGGCAACCCAGGACTGCTTCTCCTGGGGCTGTTCGTGAGGGGCCCTCGTCTGCACCTGCTACACCAACCAAAACCCCATATTCTCCAACATCTGCAAAAGAAAAGAAAATTCGAATAACCACCAATGATGGGAGGCAGTCAATGCTTACCTTGAAGTGCACTACCACCTTCTTGGAACTCCAGGAAGGAATAGCGAGAGAATTTAATATTCCCCCATATTTGCAATGTATTCGCTACGGCTTTCCTCCAAAAGAGCTTCTGCCTCCCAAAGAAGGCATGGAAAATGAGCCTGTTCCTTTGCAGCACGGTGACAGGATTGCCATAGAAATTCTGAAGGGCAAGGAGGAAGGCAGGCAGGCTGCCTCAGCTCACTCAGCCCATGCTGTGAAGCATGAAGATGTTGCTGTGACGAGTAAGATCTCGTCGAAGGATCTGCAAGAGCAAGTTGACAAGGAGATGTATTCGCTCTGTCTTCTGGCAACGCTCATGGGTAAGGCTGACTTCATGTTATTCTTCAAAATTGTTTTTTTAAGTAGAAGATAACATGTTGCAAATTGTAGTTACATACACATTTCCCTTTTTCTTAAATCATGCTTAATCAGGTTAATTTCCTTGTTCCTTTATTATAAGAACATTTAATATGCTGTCAGTGACTTTTAGAAATTGTATATATGAGGTATATGAGATACTTGTTCTTCCTTTGCTATAATGTCCTCTTTTAAAAATTGCTGTTTAGAGGTGATTGCGTTGTCTCTGCTGTCCTGTCTCTCTGTTTTTCCTGCCTCTCATTACGCACACATTGGAAGTGTATGTGTGAAAGCTACAGACTTTTTTCCTACATCTCCCTCAGGTTTCAGGAAATAAATTCAGAGCAGGGGTGAGAAGGGGATGCTGAGTGTCTGCTCATTGGAAGTTTGAGGAACAAATTTTCACCTTTATAGTAGGAGGAAATCCTGACATTTGGCCCCACAGGGAGTTGTCTTGGTTTAAGCATATCAACTTGACATTTTCTCCTTAGGTAATCTGTTAGTTTTAAATGAGGATCTGGTCTTTTTAAAGATTTAAGAAAAGTACTATTTCAGAATATAAACAGAGGAGAAACTGATAGAATCTAAATGTGGATCTGAATTCCAAAGGCTGGACATAGGGCTGCAAAGCTATACTTATAAATTATCAGCCATGTAAATCTGACTGTGGATAATTCACGACAAAAGGACTTCTCTCAGGTGCCTGTGTTTTTTTATTTTCCTTTTTGAACTCAGGAGACTCGGACCCCCGTTTATGTATTTTGTTCATCAGGTTTCACAGTTCTTGCTGCTTTCTGGCAGGAAGTAGAACTGTAATTATCGTACATTCAGCTGTACAAACCAGTTGAATAGTCATGTTTACAGGGTTTTTTTTTGTGGGAGCCTTCTCTTTTGCTGGAGGGATTTGGTGTGGCTAAAGCATGTGATGTTTCAGAAACGAAACAATTACGTAATCACAGAGTGGTATGTCAGAAGTTCATCAAGCAGAACTTTGATTCTTTTCCAAGTGTGATTGTTTACTCCTGTGTCTTTTACAAGGCAGTGTGCTGAATCGCTACTCACCTCGTCACACTGACATTTACACCCCAGTTCCAAAGTGCAGGAAAAAGTTAGGTTTAAAAGTTGTCTTAACTTTTAGGTGAAGCTTAAAAGACGGCTTTCCTGTCTGCAGGAAATACTGCTGGAAGTGTAGTTACTGACCTCAAAAAACTTTGGTATGCTTTAAAAGTATCTTGGTTACTTAAGCATTAAGATGTGTCATTATTTCACAGGTGCTTATCCATAAACTGTGAGCTGATCTTGTATGCAAGAATGACTTTCTGTCTTTGCCATCACAACCATTAGATTCTGCTTTAAGAGCACCGGTTAGAATAGAATTTATCTCACCCCTCTCTGGCTGCATCCATTGTGCATTACTAATAGAAGTAAAAGCAGCAGCAAGTGATAAACCAACCAGTTATAAAACCTTATGCAACTACTGAATAAGATGCTGTTATTATAGCATCACTTTTCTCATTGGGTGTTTATTTTCCTTTAAAAATACTTGTGAGAGAAATCTAGTTACTAGACTGTTCACAATTGTGATTTTTCAACAGATTAACAAAGTTCCTAAGTCCTTGCACTTTCTTGGGGGTGGCAGTTCCTCAAGGTGGCATATTCAGCCTTTTGAGATAAGAAGCCTTAGTTTTTCTCAGCAACATTTCTGTACTGCTAAAAACTTCTGCAGAGGTCTGAGAGCCAGCTTTGTAACTTTGTTCTCCTAAAAACATTCCTATAATACAGTGAGATTGGAATGTGTAGAGGGGAGATGCTGTTGAGATAGCTCATTGAGCCAGACACGCTTTTTTTTTCCCCAATGCCCATACTGGAAGTGTGTCTTCAAACATCCATAATTATTCATTCTGTGTGCTTAAAACATTTTCTTACATACAGAGTCTCCTGTAGGCTGAAATATTTTTCTTATTTCAGCTACTAGAAGTTTTCTTTTCTGGTCTCAGATACTTATTAGAATTTTAGATCATGTTCTTAAGTTTTTCTGTATATAATTTTTAAAAAAGCCTTGGGAAATTAAATACTGTAATTTCTGGACCAATTAACATATTATGCATGATTTTTTGTAAAGCTTTCTCTTCTTTTTTTTATTTAGCTCAAAATGCAGAATTCTGTAGGGAAATTACAAAAGGAATTGGAATTTTGCATTAACATATTTAAAACATTATATTTTAAACCAGATTTAATTACACCCCTGCAGAGGCATTCTGAATATGTGCAAGCCAGCTATGAATTTATTTTGATTGGTTTCTTTTTCATTGGTGAATTCATCCATACACAAGGAATCAAAGTAGCCAGGTTTAAATTTAATGTATTATGTGATAGCAGGATTTTCATGGAATTAAACAACTTGCTTTGAAGCCAGCTGAACTTCCCTATAATGTATGTTTATCAATTGAGTTTTTTATTTGTGTTGCACTTTGTGTGTTCTCTCTGCTGTCTCAAGTGACAGTCCTGGGCTTACAGCAGCTGCAGGCTAACTTATATCAGTGAACAAGGCCTGTTTGTGGGTAGGACTGTCTTGATTTGTTCCCATACCTTAATGTTCTGGGGTTGGGGTCTGCCCTGGGGAAGTGTGTACTGGAGTAGGAACAGTATAATCTCTTTGATACATGTAGTGTCTTGAGGGAGTTTTTAATCTAACTAAATGATCATCCAAATTAACTTGTGACCTATAAACATTTTGCTACCATGGCAAACAAATCCAAAACAAACGGTAAAGCTCAACTAACAACAAAAATGTGCAAACCTCAAATGTAGTTTAGGTGAGTCACACACACTAGTTCCTCTGATCTGGGAAAGTCCAGTTGTAACTGTGGGCTTTTTTGGTCTTCCAGTGGGAGATGACTATCAAAACAGTGTCATTAGTTTGTATTTCTTTCAGTGGCTGATGCTTTTGAGCTGTGAGCCCTGCTCTCCATGCTTTCCTGCATGTAGTACTTGTTAGTATTGCATAAAAGGCTATCTAAACAGTGATGCTTCCCTTGTGCAAGGCTTGAAAAATCATGCCCACAGGAAATAGGGAATCTTTCCTTGGAAAATATCAGTAATTGTAAAACTGAGCTTCTTCTTTAAATCCAGTGGTTGTCTTGTAGAATGAAAGGGAATCCTTCAAATAGTAATGGATTGCTTGATGCAGCAGTAAAGGAGTCCTTAGTATGGAGTCCTGCTGGCTGTGGCCTCTCCAGGCTTCAGTGGACTGGCAGCTGTATTATGATACTTCTCAGTGCAGTGCTTATTTTGATGCCTGTGGGCAGTGTTTAAGCCATCAGGGAGACTTGGAAGAGGCACAGCAGCGATGCTCTGGAGACACTGTGTATAGGGAAGTGCATTTCAAATTGCCAATGAGAGTAAGGACACAGGTAGCAGTGATAGAAGACTTCCTTCAGTAGATCTTGGAAAATAAGAAAGAAGAGCAGTTGGTTTATTACTTCAACATTCATCTTGGAAGCGAAGGCCGAATTTGTGAGCTTGATGTGTGAATGAATGCAGTGAGCCTGAGCGTATATGGTTTGAAGGAATGCTTTCAAAATTAATCAGATTATATCAGTCTCCTGTCTTTAAAACATCCAAAGACAGAATGTAGTGAATGTGCACTGTACCTTTGTAAAGCAAATGGGGGCTTGAGTAATGCCTGCAGTGGAGAGGTGAGTGACAGTTGTGGGGGAACAGACGAGCAGGGAAGCATACAGAGTCCTGTGCCTCCTGTGCTCTTTTATTTTCCCTATAACAGCAAGCAAAGACATATTGGTGGGTTATATTTTACAGCCTCACACATTCCAGCTATCTCTATCCAAGTAGTACAACCAGTTAACTATAGTTGAAGATTTACATTTTCCAATCTTAATAGAAATTTGAGAGATGTTGTTATTGAGATTTCAATCCCTACAGAAGGGAGCAATTTCTATCTAAAATATCTCGATATGTTCCTTGTATATTTGATGGAAAGTGGGAAAACCAATTTTTTTCTGAAAATGTGTATGCACAGTAGTTGTTTCTGCATCAGGAGAATAGAATTTATCAGAACTTTCTATTTGTACTGCTTAGACAGCTACAGCACATGTCACTTCTCTGAAACAGGTAAGTGGTTGGCAAAATAAGGAAAAGGGTACAGGCAAAATGCAGATCTGAACTGATTGAGCAAGTCCTGTTAGGTCACTGATATTCCTTCACTGTAACCCAGTTTTTCTGTTCTTTATATTCCTTTCCTTATGTAGTCTAGGTTGGGTTTTTTTTCTCTCCATGGCATTTAAAGTTGTCACATTTCAATGCCATTTTTGGCATTGTTGAGAAACGCTGGTTATACAGGACTGCCAGGGCCTCGTGGTTGGTATTTTGTTTCTAACTCTCAAGAAAAGCAAGGTACAGACACAGCTTCTATGCAGCTGCCTGGGTGGACGTTTGTGTCTCAGCTGCAGTATTAAGTCTACTGTGTGACAGCTGTGAAATTGAGCTCTGATTTTTGAGAAGGTGTAAGGATATAGAATTCAAGTTTTAATGAGCAAAGATATGTGCTTGAATTCTGGAAGCGTGTTAGTAATTTCCTAGTTTAATGTTGAAAGCAGAGGTAGGAGGGGAATGGTGTTTAGGATCTGGCAAAGAACCAGGAGCTGCACCTTGGATCAAATCAAATCTGGGAACCTTTGTACTAGAACATGTAGGATATTTGACTGCAGTGGTATGTTTTTCTAAAAGTCTTTCAATATCCCAGGCTTATGTTCTGTGCATTTGCAATAAAAATTCAAATTCTTAATTGCATAGAAGAGAGTGAGGACTCAACTTTTGATTTAAGGAGTTATATTTTCAGCCATTGTCTATAATATGAAAATACAGCTGTTTAGTTTTAATGTTTGTGTTTGATTTTTGCAGGAGAAGATGTTTGGTCTTATGCAAAGGGGCTTCCTCAGTTGTTTCAGCAGGGTGGAGTCTTCTACAGCATAATGAAGAAAACAACAGGTATTTTTTTGGTTTTGTTTTTATTCCTTCCTTCCTCTGTTTCCAAATCCTGAAAATTGTAAATTGGTATTGAGTCACTTGTANATTTTTGCAGGAGAAGATGTTTGGTCTTATGCAAAGGGGCTTCCTCAGTTGTTTCAGCAGGGTGGAGTCTTCTACAGCATAATGAAGAAAACAACAGGTATTTTTTTGGTTTTGTTTTTATTCCTTCCTTCCTCTGTTTCCAAATCCTGAAAATTGTAAATTGGTATTGAGTCACTTGTAAGCATAATTTTTTTTTTTT
>VXBC01004236.1:88427-106865 GCA_013399945.1 Ploceus nigricollis
TTTTTGAGAAGGTGTAAGGATATAGAATTCAAGTTTTAATGAGCAAAGATATGTGCTTGAATTCTGGAAGCGTGTTAGTAATTTCCTAGTTTAATGTTGAAAGCAGAGGTAGGAGGGGAATGGTGTTTAGGATCTGGCAAAGAACCAGGAGCTGCACCTTGGATCAAATCAAATCTGGGAACCTTTGTACTAGAACATGTAGGATATTTGACTGCAGTGGTATGTTTTTCTAAAAGTCTTTCAATATCCCAGGCTTATGTTCTGTGCATTTGCAATAAAAATTCAAATTCTTAATTGCATAGAAGAGAGTGAGGACTCAACTTTTGATTTAAGGAGTTATATTTTCAGCCATTGTCTATAATATGAAAATACAGCTGTTTAGTTTTAATGTTTGTGTTTGATTTTTGCAGGAGAAGATGTTTGGTCTTATGCAAAGGGGCTTCCTCAGTTGTTTCAGCAGGGTGGAGTCTTCTACAGCATAATGAAGAAAACAACAGGTATTTTTTTGGTTTTGTTTTTATTCCTTCCTTCCTCTGTTTCCAAATCCTGAAAATTGTAAATTGGTATTGAGTCACTTGTATGCATAATTTTTTTTTTTTATTCTATTACTATGGTAAATTTTCATTCTTAAATATTGGAGAACTCCTAATGCTCCCTCAGACAAAGACTAGGGAATCTGCCTAAACCTATTTAGTTGAACTTAAACGTCTTACTTTCTGAAATTTCCATTTCCTGAATTGTGCAAACAACTCTTTTTTTTCTTAATGACAATATGACCAAAAAAAGTCAACTGTTTTTTTGTTTTCTTAATCTTTTTCTCCTGTAAAGATCAAACAACAAGAAAATCATAGAACCTATTCCTTTAACTTAAGATGCATACTGGATAAAGAGTTTACCTTTCTTGTGCTTCTTCATAGATATTTTATACAGGGTACTGCATGTTTTAAATTTAAATGGTTGGTTAAATTTGTTTTTCATGTTCCTAAGATTATTGTTCAAAAGTAAAACTATCCATCCCCTTCTTGAATTGCTGAATGTTGCATCTTGGGTTCTGTGCAGAATAACCAAGCAAGTAGAGTATATTTGATTTTTAGGTGGCTTTACAAATACCGCCTACAAAAAAAATAGCAACTGTTTCTTTAGAGAAGAAAGTACTAAGGAGTTATTTTCTCCCAAAGTTTATTTTCTTGATGAAATCTTTGTATTCACAGTTTAGCTCTTGTGGTTTCAGCTATTATAATGGTCCCTTGGCTGCTTTCTTGCTGTTTGGCTTTTTTCTTAGGCAGTTTTATTAACCTTAACTTTATCTAACTTATTTCTGGAAATAAATTAAAATGTGTGATATACTTAATGCCCAATACCTCTCACTGAATTATTAGCCTGATAATAGAGTTAGCATGCAAGTGTCTTATATCTGTTTCCTTTTAGTTTTCCTTCTTTTATTATGCTTGTACAGTAAGGAGTGGTGTATTGTTTGTGGAAAATGAATCAGCTTAAGCAGTGCCTGATGGAAAGGGTATTTTTGACCAATTAATGGCTAGCCAGATTTGAAATCCTGAAATGAATCCAAGGAATTTTAACCCAACTAGAGAAATTGTCTAACTTAAAAGCCATTTTTCCCAGCCTACTGTGTAAGAAATAAGGCTGTAGGAGATAATAGTGTAAAATGCCTGCATACAAAGAAGTGCAGTAGTTTCAAATACAGACTGTCTTGGTAGGTACAATTCCTATTTCAGCATTAGTACACTTTTACAATTCCAGTGTGCAACAATCTGACTCATCTTTCCACTTTAAGAAGCTACTTACCTATTTGTAATCTTTTAAGTAATGTAATAATGCACCTATCATACTGGACCTTGGGAACAAAGCTGTCTGTAAAGCGTAGGTACTGTTAATAAATTGAAACTTGATTTAATAGACCTTGTTTAAGATCTTACTTTAAGATTTTTGGGATTGCAGTTTCAGAGGCAGTTTTGGTCAGTCATAGGAATTGTTTCCATTCCCTCTTTTGGAAATGAAAGTTGATCTACTAAATTATGTACTTAAAATATGTTCTTCAGGCGAAGTTAGGTAGGTGTTTGAGGTTAAATTTTGTTCTGCATTTTGGCTGTTTGGTTATTGGTTCCCATGGATATGTAAAGAAAGGAGCTACATGTCTGAAGCTCTCAGAATAAAATCATATTTGTAGGTCCTCTGCAATTGTGCATGTGTGAATCAGAAGCTGTGGAGGATGAGTGAGATTAATCAGTAGGTTCATTAGGATGAAAGCAGTTTAATAACTTATCAAATTACTGAATGACCTTTTCCACTGTTGCCCAGAATACTCATTTTGAAGGCATTGTATTTGGTAATACAGAAATAGAATTTGCTTGTTGTGTTTCTTCCCTTCTGAATAATTTCTGGTGGTTTTCTTCAAGAATTTTGAGAATGAGAGGAAAAATCCCAATAATTTACCTTTTCTTGGCACCTTTTAAACTGTGTTGTTTTCATTGTAGTTCTCCATGCATAGCTGATGGAACTAAAGTGAAGAGAATGGTTGCAGCCAAGTTTTCATCTGCAGATAGCTTTTAACTCACAGAAAGCCACCATCACTGAAATGATACCTTACTGCTTTTACCACAGCCTGCATGGGACAGAGTTGAAAGAGTTATTTTGTGTTTTATGATGATAAACTGTAAAAAATGAATGTTGTCCATTTTTTGGCACTCAGAAACTTCAGAATTTAAAATTATCTAGTGAAATCTCAGTTTTAACAGATTGGTCAAATTGTAAGTGGGACAATTAAACAGCAGAGCAGTAATATTATGACTTATGTTTGTTTTGTAGAGGTTGATAGTTATAATACCCAGGACTACTAAATTCAGTAAGCTTGAAACACTTCTGTTAATCTAGCAACACTTCCTCTCAGAGAACAAGACAAAACAGCAAATTTGAAATTCCTCAGGCTTAGCAGCAGTTAGGCAACCAGAAATCCTACTACAGTTCTAACTAGTATGGAAGTAGTCTCAAATAGTATTTCTCCAGATAGTGTTTTGAAATATTCTCCTTGTCAGTTTTTGGGTTTTGATTTTTGATGGTTTGGTTTTGTGTGATCTTGGGGGGTGTGGGGTGGTGGTAGTGATCGGGTTTGGCTTCTTTTACATTACTGCAAGTTGTAGGGGTGTGGTTATTTTATCTTGTAATCGTACAGTATTGTCTCTTCATAAGAGTCATCATGGAAGGCAGCAGCATCTTTGCAGCATACTGTGGTTATTGTATGGCATAAAAGCCTAAGTTTTTTCTCCCACAGTAGTAACTTTCAGTGTTTGATTTTACATACTTGATTCAGTAAATTTAAATACAGTAATTACTGTGTGTTCAGAGCATGCCTTAAAATATGTTAGCACTTTGAATAACTTTTCCTGTCTTTATAGGTTTGGCTGATGGCAAGCACTGCACTTTTCCACATCTGCCTGGTAAAAACTTTGTGTACAATGCAGCAGAAGACAGATTAGAGCTGTGTGTGGATGCTGCTGGGCACTTCCCGATCGGTCCTGATGTTGAAGAGCTGGTTAAAGAGGCCTTAAGTCAAGTGCGAGCAGAAGCTACTTCAAGAAGCAGGGAAGCAAGTCCTTCACATGGAATGCTGAAGCTGGGTAGTGGTGGAGTTGTGAAAAAGAAATCTGAACAACTACATAACATAACTGCATTTCAAGGAAAGGGTCATTCCCTAGGAACTGCATCTAGTAGTCAACAACATGATCAAAGAGCCAGGGAAACACCACTGTTAAGAAAGCATAGCACAGAAACGGACTTCAGTCCTTCTGCTAAAATTGAGCCTTCTGTATTCACAGCTGCTTCTGGTAACAGTGAGCTTATTCGAATTGCTCCGGGAGTTGTGACAATGAGAGACAGCAGGCAGCTTGACCCCACTTTGATTGAGGCACAGAGAAAAAAGTTGCAGGAAATGGTCTCTTCTATTCAGGCTTCAATGGATAGACATTTGCGGGATCAGAATACAGAGCAGTCAGCATCAGTTGATGTATCTCAAAGAAAAGTAGAGGCAGTGAGTTCAACTGCTAAAACTGGGAGCTTTCAGGCTGCCTTACCCAAATCATTCTCTGCACCAAGTGGTACTGAACACTTGAATACTGAATCAACTGATGGTAACATGGTGAATTCTGTGGGAACAACATTCCCTGCAAGGTCTAAAGCACAAAAGGGAAATTCTGTTGAGGAGCTTGAGGAGATGGATAGTCAAGATGCAGGAATCACTAATGTAACTGAGCCAATGGATCACTCTTGATAGGTTAAAATCTAATAAGGGTAGAAGAAATTACTGTTCAAATGTAATGTTTATTGGCTGGGCCACACAAAGTGATTAGTTATTAAATCTTGTATGTATGTCAAAGATTATATCATCTTATTCAGTGCATGATAAGCATGTGATTGGCAATAGCTTTCAATATTACCATACTGCTGCCCAGGCTGGCTCTGTTACCTGTAAATTAGTTATTAGGAAATGCACTGAGATGAATATCTGCTGTACATGTGGGTTCTTGAAAATTCTTTGTAATTTTTAATTTCTTAAAAGTCTTAAAATTTAAGCCCATGCAAGGTTCTTACCATGCTAGCTTAAGGTTACTGGAAGGGCTAGAAAGGCAAAACTAGAAACATGACAAAGTTGATTCTGTCCAAGGTACTTAATTCCAATAAAAAATACCCTATTATTATAAATTAGACATAAATTTCAAAAAGTAACTGAAACTAAACTTCTGCTCAATTTGATAATGTAGCATATACAGTACTTTTAATTACACTTTGCTGGCACTTCTCCAACTTAATAAGTTTTTCATTTATATCCTCCTCTCAGAAATCTTGGAATAAGTGTAACTTTAGTTAACTGAAGTATAAGTTCTCCTATTGTCAGTTAGAAAGCAAATTAGAAAAAAGGCCACATAGCATATAATGAAGACACATTGAATGTGGTGTGGTTCTGCATGGCTGTCTGAGCCAACACAACCATTTTGGTGCTCTCTTGGTAGCATTTCCTCCCAAATACCAAACTGGTCAGGTGGTTGTGCAACTTCTGAGACAATTACGGGAGAGAAGGTGGCAATTGCAAGTAAGAGCAAATATTTGATGGCAAATCCATTTCTTTTAGAAGACTTAGATTGCTAGCATTGGTTAGAAATGGCAAAAATGAAATAACAGCTGTCCTCTTAAGAGCAAATTAACAATTTATTGGAAGGAAATTACTCTCTAACACACATTATCCTGAAGTGTTTGGTGATAATTGAGCTTTTAGAAGCTCACTGTTTACTCTGTGGGAACAAGGGATACATGCTGTTTCAGTGTCTGTAAAGACTACCCACCTCTCTCAGCCTCACTTCAGTTTGTGTTGCAGATTTCCCTGCATCGGTGAAAATAGAGCTGGTATCCACTTGAGTAGTGTGTTCATCAGACCTGTAGTGCTAGTTTTTAAGAAGCAGCCATTGTGCTTGCTCCCTAAGGATGGAATGTGATTTTGATACTGCACTTTGCTTCCTATCTTCATAGTTATTTAAATGCACTATTGTTACTTCTTCTCATGGTAAAATAACATTGAATGGATGAAAAGATGCTAATACAGCTTCAAAGGAATTAAGAGCATTTAAATACTGAAGTCTGTGTTTGTGCACATGTAGGTTTTTACCAGTTCACAAATGTGGTTTGTGTTGTGTATGTTTGTATTCAGGAAAGTCTCCTCACTTTTTACATTTCTAATCACTTAAACAGTTCTAAGTGTTAGTATGATAAAATGTCCCATGGGGAAGGATTTATTTTTGTATGTAGAACTGAAATGAAGCAAGTCACTTAAATAATAGCCCTTCTCTTTTGTCAAAGTAAATTAAAATGACTCTGTTGGTTAACTTTTTATGTAGATGGTACAAATGTTTTATGATTTCATACACTACTTAGAGGTAAAATATAAATATCACATTTTCACAAATAAATGAAAAATGTTAAGATCTCAAATTGCTATCCGATAAGTTAGCAATTTGGAAACTTGGA
The DNA here is from genome assembly GCA_013399945.1 of Ploceus nigricollis. Lineage (NCBI taxonomy): Eukaryota > Metazoa > Chordata > Aves > Passeriformes > Ploceidae > Ploceus > Ploceus nigricollis. The sequence goes on from VXBC01004236.1 coordinate 94,461, forward strand.
ATGTATGAAGTAATAGGCTTGCCAGAACTGACCTTGCTGATGCACTGATTAACTGGCAGGGCTTATTCAATGAGAAACAGGATGCACATGCAGCACCTGGAAGCCTGCCATGACTTGTGAAAACATTTAGTCTCCCATGAATCAGTCTAGCTCGCTGAAGGCTACAGCTATATAGAAAATGTTGAGTAGAGGCTTGTGCTTTGTCACAGTGTTAAAAAAGTATAGCAGCGACTTGTTCCTGGGAAAGAATTTCAATTGGGAGAGGCTGAGGGGGAGGAATCTCCTGGATCTCTTGCATTTTAGACCAGGTAACCAATTTTTTGACAGTTTTAACCTTTTCTTTAGGAAAAAAAGTCTTCCTTGGCTGGAAAAATAATGAGCAAGCAGTGTATATGAGAGAATTTCAAGTTTGAAATAAATTGAAGTATTTATTGCACAACCTTCTTATTTCAAGGAATAATGCTTACTTCTTTCATGCCTTTCTGGTAAGACTGCAGAAGTTTGTGTGCCTTTTACTGTGTAAAGAGGAAGGCTCAGTTTAGTTTTGACACACTTCCCATTTCAGCAGTAATTTGACATTTTCCTTCTTATCTAAATAGACATAGAAACAGATAATAGCTCTGTTTGACTCACCATTAGTGTCATCTTGGGCCCACTTAAGTCATGTAGACCAGAACCCTCCAGTTCCTAAAAGAAGATGGTCTCACTGGACTGGTAAAGTGGTGTCAGTCACAAGATCCACTGGTGTGAATTCTGGAAGGCAGGATTGTGCATATTTCTTTGCAGTGTTCTTATCTCACATAGCTTTTTCATGCTTTTAATATCAGTGGTTTTGAGAAAGATAGATAACTTTTGATACTCTCAAGTGAAGCTAAACTTTATCTACGTGCCAGTGAGATGTGTGACTGTGCAGGAGAAGTGAAATAAAGAACACCGAAGTGTAAGTTGGAGCAGATGTTTCATTTGGTTGCTGGCAGTGGGTGTAAATGTAAGTGGAGACAAATCTGTGTGCCTGTCCAAGAAGCACCAGTGTGCTTTTTAGAATTCCCTGTTAGGGTCAGGAAACTGCTGGTGGGGTACAAGGGCAGGGAAGACTTCAGCTCATTGTGGATGAGAAGATGTGTCAGTAGGACTTCTCAAATGTCAAGAATGGTGCCCTTTTCTTGAAAAGTAAAGGCAACCAACCCAAATTCTTGCTGCCAAATTTCCTGTGGAAAGAGGGTGTGGTTTTGAGTACCCACCTTGATTACTTTCTTGTCTGAAGGCCAAGGATCTTCTACGCTGTGTCTCGTGGCAAAGAAGACACATTATTAGAAAATCCTAAATGTTACTATGGCTTAGTATGAATAACCCAAAGAAAAGATGATTGCTAAAAATACAGGCCTACTTCAAAAATAAAAAAGGGAATGAACTAGATTGCTGATGAGCATATGGGAAACCTCGGGAGAACAGATCAGTTTTCCAAGACTTTTACTACTTCAAATGGCTGGCTGCTTAGTTGACTTTTTGATAGTGCTGTTTCTCTCTGAATTGTTTGCATTTCAGCAAGGGAAAATAAATAGCAGATTTTCAAATGAAATCAAAGAAATGTATTTGGGATGTCTTCCCTGTTGTAGTCACAAAACAGCTGTGTGCATTGTTGGCTTTATGAATTCCATATAGTTTACTAGTCTTGTGCTGGCTGCAAAATACAAGCTAGACGTTGCCTCTGACAGAGTGCTCTAGCAGTGTCACAGAGACACAGTGCCACAGGGCTGTGTGCTACCAACCCTGCAAGGCCAAAATACTTGATTTACAATCTTTCATAAAGTAGAATCTGTTGTCATTGTCAGAGGGTTAGTGGAGTTGCTTGCTACTTTTTCAACGCGCTGAAAATGCCAGGTAACAAAATTTTTGGTATGTTTACAGTTGGGAGAGTGATGCTCAATCTGAGTTGTATGGAAAACGAATGATTTAAGAAGATGCCACTGTTATCTCTACATTTGTTTGGCTCCTATTTTTAAATATCAGAATCTACATGCTTTTGTAAAATAATAATAATATGAATATGAAGTTAATCCTTTTGTTAAAAAAGCCACAACAGAGAGTGGTTTCTTTGTTTTGCTTGTGGATATCAGTTTAGCTTCATGAAGAAGTTGCTTAAGATCTTTAGAATGCAGGATTCCCTCTGAGCCCTTATGCCTGTGGTTGAGCAATAAAAGGTTGAAACAAGAGTGGTATTTTCAGAGTTATTTTATGTTTGATAAGGATTATTGCCAAGAAATGAAAGAGTGCACTTTTAGGAGGGAATGCTATTTAAAATGTATAAATAGGAATTAAAATAGTGTATATATTTAGAAAAAAATCTTTTTAAAAAGTAAGTGCTTTACATGTTGAATTAAAAATAAATTAGCATAGAAACTATACCATCTTCACAGTACTGGCTGTTATCCAGCAAGGTTTGGTTTGTTCTATTTGTGATTGCTGTACTAATTATATTTGATTTTTTTATCAGTAATGTAACAATAGTGTATTATAACAGTATATAGTGTACTATACTACACTTCACTGTACAGTATTTGGAATTTTCTTTGATTGCTATATTAAAACTATAAGTTGAAACATCTGCTTTGGTTTTATAAGGTGTAATTTTTATCTAGCCTTTCACACATTAGTTTGTTTAATTAATGCTGATTTGCCTACAAAATGAGTCAGTTGAAAATGTATTACTTTCTGCATTTTGCATATACTTACATACATGAATACTAGTACAGAAGTTGAAGAACTGATATAATTCTTAAAAAAGTAAAATCTGATGTTACCCATTTTCCTTTAGTAATGGTTCTTTTTCAAAATAATTTATTGAGAGAAAAGCTCTTTAAGAAAAAAGTTGGGTTTTTTAACCTCATGCCTAATCTAAATATTTCATTGAACACATAGGACCTTTGAATTTGAGAGATTTCTAAACCATATATGTTTCATACATTTGAGACCAAAATTCAAGACCTGAATCTTTTTTTTCAGAGTTGTCATGAAGAAGATGTAGAAAAATGCTGACCAAGTCAGCATTTAAGATACCTTGCAATCTGTGATTTAAAACGTTGGTCAAAGTGTATTTCAAAGCAAAATTTTAATTCGTGCATGTAATATTCAAGTATGAATAGTACAATTTGGAAGAACTAGGCTTTTGAAAATTTGGCAATATTCAAAGATGAACGTATTGACAGCTATTTAAATTATCTCTATGCTTTTCCCACCAGCTACATGTGGTACTTTGTTTCACAAATTTGCTTTAATCAAAACTTCTGAGCCTAGAAACAAGCCATAAAACCCATTTGCAAAACTCTTGTGTTACTTCTTCCTGTATTTTCTGAAAGGCCTTAATTCCAAGTGTGCTAGCATTAAAGCATTCTTTAAAATGATGGGTGTAAATACACTGTTAATTTTGATTGCATGTCATATCATGAAGAATTGAAAATTATCCTTCAGAAGAGTTGTATTTCAAAAGCTTAAATGATTAATGCTAAGCTAGGAATTCGCTCATCTTTATTAATACAGTACTTACCATCTTAGCCAAAAACAGTACTGAATGTATGAAGCAACAAAGTTAAGTGTGCTTTCAAAGTGTTTTAATTTTACTTCTGCGATTAATTGTACAGTCTTAATATATGTCTAAATTTTTATTTTGGGTTGGAGTTGATGGGTTTGGGTTGTTATTTGTTGTTTGGTTGGTTTGTCTCGTTTTTTTTCTTTTGCATGTCCACAGCAAATCTGTTGTAACATCACTGTAAAACTCCATCTTCCTGTCACCATAAAACTCCTCAAAATACAATCTTATCTGTAGGGCCAGGGTAAGAGTGAACCTTAGATATTCATCAGCATGTGCAGCAAGTTATGGAAGGTGCTTTTGGTATTACATAGTCAATTCAAACACCTTATACTGTCTGCAGAAGTTAATTGAAATCATGTTGCTTTGCTTGATGTAGAGGCTTTGATATATGTTGGCTTCTACTGGTTTGTGTAGTTTTGAGTATTTATTACTCAGAAATGGATAAAGAAAAGTAGATGTTTAGTTTCACAGTAGACTTGATGGCCAAGCTAACATTGCAGAAACCCTGTTGCTGCAGCTGCTTTGAAATGGATTATTTGGATTTGAATTACTTAAATTGATGTATACTGAGTTATTCTGAACATCTGTTAACACAGAGGAATTAGGCTTCAGTGTAAGCATGACCTCTCTTGCAGTAACTTGCAGGCACTTTAAGAGGTTTCAAAAAAGACTATTATTCTTTGTTCTGTTACTGAAAAGCATTGATTATGAGATAGCTGCATGGACTTGTATTTGGACTTTATCCACCTCTATTTTTAAAAGACTGCCTAATTTTGTTTTCCACTGGAAATAATACTTCTAGTGGCTTGTCTTGCTGGTAGCAAATCTAATTTCACTTCTAAAGTGATCCTGTAGGTCTGGACTGGGTCTGTGCTGTTTGGAAACTCATATTCAATAAGTGAAAAATTAAAGGAAAGATGACAGATGGAAGGAAGTTACCAGAAATTATAAGAAGGTTTAAATGGTGCTGTGGTTCGTATTAGCCAACAGTCTGTGGAGTCTGGCTGGATGAAATGCACAGTCACTTCTTACAAACCCACAAGGCATGCTTCAAGCAACTTCTTTCAGAATAAGAAAACTTGATTTTATAGGCTACTTTGTCAAGTCAGCGTATAAGATTTTCTTTAAAATGAAGTTTCTTTCAGATTGTCACATTGTTGTGTAAATGTAGAGCAATACTTGCCAGACGCTACCTCCTGATCTTAAATTCTCCTTTCCTACATGCATTTGTGCCGCCTCTGCGAATCCTCGAGAGGTCTTCTGACACTGGGCTGCCTTTCCTGTTTGCTTTTCATCTGTCTCTTGAATTTTATTCTATATCCTTTTTACCACAGATGTTTTTGCAAGTTTATAGTCCTCTGTTTATACTGTGCCTCTTAGAGACAGTAAGAGGCAACAAATGATCGAATTTCACACAAATTAGACTGATGTGTAAGAAAACCTTATTGCAAGAGCACAGAAACCTTATATGGCACAGAAAGGAACAAAGGGAGATTCCTGGGAGATGGGAGTACTTACCTGCCTATTCAGAAGGGAAAAAGATGCATAAGGATTTATCAGTGTTTGTAAAAATTCACCTTGTACTTTGGTAGGCAGCCATGTTTTATGTTGTTCCATCTCCATGGTGGAACTTTAGAAGCTGCAGTGACTCACTCCAAATCTGGGGATTTCCCTGACATCCGACTTTCTTTTCTCCCAGGAGCAGAAGCTGGCAAATATATACATTTCAACCCCATGGGAGAGAAGGGATGAGACCTTACCATACATTGCCCCATGATGATGTAGTTTTTGTGGCAGTGAGAAAAAAGCCAAAACACACAAAAAAGGCAAGAGCCTAACTTAAATGCGTGGGGAATTAAATAACTCTTATTTCTAACTATTTGTATGTTCAAATCTGCCCAAGCATTGCTCAGTGCATACCAAATCCTACATCTGATCACTGCACATACAAGAACACTACTTCTTTCTCCACTGTGTCTTTCTTAGAATAAGGCCCTTCCTGGCTTCCTAAGACAGATGCTGGAAATAACAATTATTTTTGCAGGCAGCAAAGAGGAATGCAGAAAATAAAGGTCAAGAGTACCTGCTTCTTTGTGCTTTCAAAATAAGAAAAGTCAAGACATGGTACAATGGAAAAAACTAAATGCCACTATTTATTTCTTTGTTCCCTCTGTTTTTCCTAACTGTAACCACTTCTTTACCCTGCCACATTCACCAACATATTTTTTTTGTTTGTTTTCTTCCCTGCATTTGAAGTCAGCTGAGCTAGCCCATTCCCTCCTTAGTCTGGTAACTTTGGACTCTCAGGTCTCTATTAAGTCAGCAGCTCAAAAATTCCCGGTTATCTATTGCCACTGTGAAAATAATCTTTTATTATTTAACATTATGTTCCTTTCCAACCCTAATCCTCAGGTTCTACATTGTAAACTATCATAAACTCACATCTTCACAAACTCGGAAAATACATTTACAGTAACTGAAGACCTTTCATGTATACCTGTTCTGCCTGGAGAAGTGGAGCCAGGATGGAAGTATGCAGTCTTTTGTATCTGTAAGCACCCTCTGATCTCTCTCCTCTCCTCTTGCTGGAATTCTGCAGGGCATGGGAGCAACACTGTCTTGGATAAAGGGGCAAACCCACCTCTGGGAGTGCTGGTTGTGATCCTGGCAGATTTGTCTGTGTGGTTCCTATTTTTGTAATTAGTGTTGGGAGTCCTGTTGCTAGTTTGGAAAGCTGAAGATCAAAACACTGTTCTTTTTATAAAGTAGTTTTGATTTTTGGGTAGAAAGTCAAGTAAGTGCTTTTCATCTATCACTGGGATACTATTGAATTTAGGCTGAATCTAGGCTTGCCTAAATCTAGATCAGGCAGTTGCCAGGACACTGTTACTGCTGCCTGCCTGTCAGTTGTCTCAGTCTGGCTCTGATAGCTTTAGTCCCTCTCTTTAAGAGTAATTGTTTACTCCTGGAGTTGATAAAAATCTAAGAATTAACTAAGAATTGACTTCTCTTGCATTTCTAGTGATGACTTGCTAGGATGTAATTCTAAAACCTTGGGGTAATGCTGGTACCTGATTAACAGGTGGCTTGCATATGTCCCCTTTGGTCTCCAAAGTTGTAAATATGTTGGTGAAATACTTGTTTTAAAACATTTGCATACTTGACCAGAACTAGTAAAATTATTTCTCTATAATTTCCAAAATAAGCAAGGGGCATTTGAGAAATTAGAAAGGTTGTTAACTGAGATTAATATTATAATCTAATCTTGCAGTGGTGTAATTACTGATTATTGTGAGAGTTGATAGCAAGAAGATAGGTAATGTCCGGGTGTAAACTCAGGACTGTTTTTCCCTCTTTCATTGGTTCAAGGCTGTTCCACTTTCAGCCCCTAAAAAGTAATATTTGCCTGTACAGTGCCTCATTTAAGTGAATGCTCATGCCATTGAAACTATAGGGGATGTGGTTGCCAGATGAAATTTGTCTTTTTAAAGGAATGCTGTCAATCAGTCTAGCTGCCACTGTACTTTGCACAGCAGATGAGGTGAGGCTTAGAGCTTGGTTTCAAAGTGACAGCATCCATCTGAGCTGTGCAATGGCACCATTTCCTTGCACTCTGTGCAAGAGGATCCTAGTGTTAGCCCTTCTCTGGAAGGGCTATATCCCTGGAGCTACTTTACTGGTCTTCTGAGCCTGGGAACTGTGGTTGTTTTTTTCAGTCCAAGGCTTGATTTCAAGGCCACCTCAGAATTCTTTCAATAGTTGTACAGCCTCCTTGATAAATTGATATAGGCTGCTTTGGAAGCATGCAAGATGTTTTGCGTGCATGATTGTCAGGAAGGTTACAGCAGCAGAATAAATTCTGAGCCCATTCATATACACTAGATTATTTTGGTATTTTTGTGATATGGTAGCCTTTAAGCCTTTTGTTTCCACCCTCCCTACTCTAGCATGAATTGTTAATACAATAAAGTAAAATTCATGAAATCACAAAGTACATGCAATTCTCCTGTGTCTGAACACAGGCTAATTGAATTAGGCAAAGATAACAGTACTTCTTCCCCGCTGCAAGAAGCTGTGCAAATAGGTTGAGTCAAAGTGCCCAGAACTTGCTAACTTCTCTGGGTGAAGGGGCTGATCCTTTAAGACTTAACATTTTAGGAAAATGTTATGAAAAGCATTAGAGAGAATTCCAACAAAATCAGATCAGCCGTGAATAGAATATTGTCCTTCAGAAACTTTGATACCAAGCAGATGGAAAAAATAAAAGACTAAAACAAGACTAAGTATGACTCTGAATGCACATAGCAAGTTGAAATTGCTCTGAACTGCAGCTTCCCTGAACTGGCTGTGACATGACTGGAGTACAGATGACAAGCTGGAATCTTCAGTACTGAGACATAGAACAGATGCAGATAATAAGGTGCTGTCATATGACAACTATTTTAATTTAAAAGAGTATCTGGTGCATATCCTTGTGCTCTTCATTGGGAATTTCTCCAACATGAGGAGGAAGCTCAACCCCACCAGGATGATGCAAGGAAGAACACCTTGGCTGCTGAATGGTGGTGCTGTGACATTGAATCGAGGCCAAGTCAAGCAGCTGGGCTGAAGACTTGATGGATACACGTTGTTTGATTGACATATTTGGTGTTTCATCCAGTGCTGAGCTCTGAAGATTGCAGTCATTGGAGCAACTGGTGATAAAGCACTGAAAACTACTAAAAGGAAAGTACCTGGTAAAAGACCTGTGAAGTCACCTACACTGAGCTTTTTCTTTATTTTACAATCATCAAGTGTTTCTTTTACTTTATAGATCTTAGTTGTGTGAGACTAGCAGCAGTTGGTTGGGAAACTGTTTGCTGAGGAAATAAGCCTCTTGTTTTTCACAATTAAAAAAACTGATTCTTGAGTTTACTTAGTAGGGATTTTTCTAGATTCTTCTCTCATACCAAGAAATCAGTTGCCTGCCTTGTTGATTATTTGTGCTGAGAATCATCTTCACAAAGACTCTGGGTTCCTCTGTTGTAAGGTTTCCAAACAACCTACAGAGAGAACATTTAGGACAGACTGATTATTCTTAGCTTCAAGTCAGTGATGTTAAGCCCTGTGCCTCCCAGGGAACATCCATGTGCTGCTTTATTGTCCAGAGAAATGTTAAATTGGCTGCCTGAATTCACAATGAGATTCCAAAGCACAGGAGCAAAGAATTACAAACTTCTGCATGTGACTTCCGAGTTTTTCTATCATTTCCTTGTGACAATAGGCAGTGGGATCATGACTGGTATTTTCTATTCACTAAAGGCTCTATCAGGAAATAGATGGAACTCTCACCAAATTGGAGCAGTAAAAAATAGTATAGATATAGACTTAATATATGGCCTTATATTGTGGTACCTTCATACCACTGCAGCTTGGTGACATTTTTGAAGCATCAGTGTTTCATGGGAAGGGATCTGTTTCCCAACAGGAACAATCTGGTGTTAGTTAAGGTCATAATGAATGCATAATAGAAGTTTTTTCACTGCAGATCAGCAGGAAACTAAACAAGAAGGAATAAATAATGGAACAAATGGCAGGACCATCACTCTCTCTTCCAGGGCACTTTGCCCTCTGAGTTATCTGGATAAGAGCAAGTGTCCCTGTCTTTGGAAATGTGTTGCCCACTGCCATCAGTACTTGGGCAACACTACAAAACCCAAGCAAGATCAAAATGCCAACAGGTGATTCAAGTGTTGTTTGGTTTTGATTTGTCAGGAGACCCAAATAACAGTTCTCAGGTAATGGGAAAGTGGCAAAAAATGCCACTGGAAGTATGTCCACTGTGACTCAAGGTCTATGAGCTATGATTTGCCTCTTCCTATGAAGAGAGTAGTAGGCCTTTGGCTTGGTTTTGTGAAGTTACTAGAAGCTAAGAAGCGCTAGAGAGAGGGGAATGCATCTCCATACTTTTTTTTTAGCATGTAGGAGCAAAAGAAATTCCAAACATTAGACCTCGCCACACAGAACAGTACCAGGATAAAAGAAAAACAATAAGTGAGGCATGTATGTGCTTAGTGGTGTACTCCAAGGAGAATGTTTACCGGATGTCATAACAAACTACATCTTTAGGCTATTATTCCTTTTAACAACAGGACCATCAGTACTTATTATTTTAGCAATTTGCTTCAGCTAATGCTTTCAGGATCTATTTCCTGCAAATTAGGAACACACGTGTTACTATGGGAATATACAAAAAGGCACCTATTTAGACAAGAATATTTTTATTTCAGGCTCCTTTCACTGTGAATTAAATATAAATGAGCGCTAAAAGATGCCATTTCATACTGTATGAGGCTGATGACACAAATCCTGTCTCAGGGTGGGTTTTATTACTTTTTCATTACAGCTTTTGTAGTTCAAAGACTCCTGTCAGAGCTTTGATGTGGGGAAACCTGCTGCGTTGTCATCTCTGGATACTAAAAGTGCATCGCAGGGAATGTAGGTTGGTGCTGAATACCTATTAGCAAAGACTACAAATAAAACCCTCAAGGATTTAATTTTCCTCGTGAAAGATGCAACGGTACTAGTTCTCTCTTGTAACAGTGGGTTTGCGGAGAGGGTGAAGTTGGGTTTTGGGTGGGTTTTGGGTGGGTTTTTGCCCTCCCGTGCCGTGGGGGCTGTGCCGCCGCCTGTAGTTCCCGCGTGCCCGCACAGGGGGCGCTGCGAGCCCGGCGTTCCCGCCCGCAGGCACTGGGAACATGCACGGTGCTGTGGGGATGCACCGGGAACATTGGCAGTGCTGTGGGGATGTATAGACTCCACTCACGGCTTAGTTTATTCAGATAACTTCTGTGTATTCCATCCTGGAGGACAACAGACTGCCCATGAGCCGGCCGTGTGCCCTGGTGCCCAAGAAGGCCAGTGGTACCCTGGGGTGCATTAGGAAGAACATTGCCAGCAGGAGGAGGGGAGGTGATCCTGCCCCTCTACTGGTGAGGCCACATCTGGAGTGCTCTGTGCAATTCTGGGCTCTTCAGGACAAGAGAGACAAGGTGCTTCTGCAGCAGGTCCAGCAGAGGGCTTCAAAGATGTTTAAGGGAGTAGATCACCTCTCTTTAAATACAATTTAAAGCATAACTGGAACATCTCATGTAGTGACAGGACAAAGGGGAATACAGTAAGTTTAGATTAGATATTAGGAAAAAATGACCACCCTTTACTAAGGGTGGTAAGGCACTGGAACAGGTTGCCTGGAGAAGTTGTGGATGCCCCATCCCTGAAAGTTTTCCAGGCCAAGTTGGATGGGGCTTTGAGCAACCTGGTCAAGTGGAAGGTGCCCCTGCCCATTGCATGGAGGCTGGAACTAGATGATCTTTAAGGTCCCTTCCAACCCCAATCGTTCTATAGTTCCAGCTAAAGACTCATGTAGGGGAATACCTAGAACACACAGAGGTTCTGCTGGAATGTTGCTTTTACTTCACAATGGTGATAGCTTCAGGAGGTTATTGCCTCTGTGGTGGTAGGGGTGGTGGTTAGCAAATTTCCTTATGTAAACCATCGAAAAAAATGTATTTGGAAAGAAGATGATGGATAAGAAACCATCTGCTGTTTTTGGTGATTTGTTGGGAAAGAAGATGATGGATAAGAAACCATCTGCTGTTTTTGGTGATTTGTTTGGACCACTGAAGTAAAAATCATATTGCAATTAATAAAAAGTGATGGTTTGTCCCTGTGACAGATGTGAGCACTCCAGTGTCAAGTGAACACCATGACTGAGCACCCTTAAATGCTGTCCCTACCCCTCTTTTTTTGACTGTGCAGCTGCCAACACCTGTCTTTAAAGCAGGTGCTCCCACCTTGTTCTCCTAGGAGCTCTGTGGAGTCCACATGTCCATCAGCATAGCCACATGAGGCTGCAATGCCATGCTTCTACCAGAAAGGAAGTTGTAGCCAGGTGGGGTTCAGCTTCTACTAGGCAACTAGTGACAGGATGAGAGCACCTAGTCTTAAGCTGTGCCACGGGAAGTTTAGGTTAGACATTAGGAATTTCTTCGCGGAAAGGGTGACTAAACATTGAAATAAATGGGCTGCCCTGAGAGGTGGTGTAGTCACCGCCCTTAGAGGTATTTATGGAAGGACTGGATTTGGCACTCAGTGCCATGATGCAGTTGACGGTGGTGTTGTCATACGTTGGACTCGATGATCTGGGAGGTCTTTTCCAACCTGATTCTATTTGGGGGTGGCCTCTTCCCAACAGACCCGTGCCGTGGCTGGAGCAGGAGCCCCGTAAGAGCGCTGGCTGGCTGATGGATGAGACCCTCGCTTCCCGCTCCTCAAGCACGCGAGCAACGATAAGACATGGTTTTTCGGCACGGGAGGGAAGCGGGACAGCTCGCCCCGGCGCGGAAGCGTGAGAAGCCGAGCGCGCCGCGCCCCCTGCGCTGACCGACACGCCGGCAGCAGGGCCCAGGGTGCGCCGCTGGGCGTTTGGGCCGCTCGCAGTTCCATGTGTCCGTCTGGAGCGCGTCTCCATGCTCCAGCTGCTCTCGGGGAGGAAATTCCAGCTCCAGTTACAACACACATCACCAGTGGCACCCGGAAAAAAGGATTTATACCGAGGAGCGGAAAACGCAACCAGCTCCCTTCGATAGCTCAGCTGGTAGAGCGGAGGACTGTAGAGGCGCGGCCCGCGGGAATCCTTAGGTCGCTGGTTCGATTCCGGCTCGAAGGAGACGCTCGGTTTTGCCGCGCGGGGGCGGCCCCACCGTTACTTTCTCACTCTTTTGCCGTCGGGAGCCGCCGCCGTTGCCGCCGGCGCGGGGGCGGCTCGCGGCCAC
>VXBC01004236.1:107245-134024 GCA_013399945.1 Ploceus nigricollis
GCCCCTCAGCGCTGCTCTCGGCCTCCTTCCACCGCGCCGGCCTCGGCTGTCACTGCCCACCTCCCTCCCCCCTCCGGCCCCCTCGCAGGTATCTCTTCTCTCGGACTTCTGGGCACCACCTCTCGGGTACAAATCCCGCCTTTCCCCTGGCAGCTGCTCTCGCTTCTGTGCTTTCGCTCAGGTTGTCTTTCTTGTAGTTTACCTGTGCAACTGAGCTTGTCAGTAACAACTACGTTGTCTCCGCGGTAGCTTTCCGTGCTGGTTATTTTCCTTTTGGTGGAGTAACACTTTTTCCTTTTCATCTCACAAGTGGCTTTGGCATAGCTTTGATATAAGGTTTGGGTCTGTTGATTCTTTCAGTATGTTCAATGCACTTACTTTTTCTCAGCTGATATATTCTTTGACTGAAGATATCACAATCTAGCTTGAAATGTTCCTGAGAGATAATGTTTTGTACAAGAGCTCCAGCAGCTGCCCTAGATGGCTTTCATACATCTTTTGTTATATTGATATGAAAATGGGTGTGTCTTTGCTTTGTATTCAGAAGGTGGGTCTTGGAGAACTGTTTTGTTGCTATGGTTATTCTTGTCTTAAATCAGTTTCTGGAAAGTCATAAAAAGATGTAAGAGAAGGATTAGGATTGAGAAAGGAAAGGATACTCAGTGAGTTATCTGTGGCATCTGGGGTTTGTTGTGAATGCATACTTTTCATGGAATTAGGGGTGGTTTCAAAGTTACACATGTTAGAACTGCTTCTGCGTTTTCCTCTGAGATGGAAAAAAATTAGAATATTTTTCTGCAAAATGACAACTAAAACAAGAAAGCAATGCTTTTGTGTTCTAGTTGTGTAAGTCACAAAGGGCTTTGGTTGCAGAGGCTGACTGCTGAAGCTGTCTGTGCTTGGCTGTCTCCAAGAATAGCTCGGAGACAGCATGTTTCTTGGCACTCCTAATCAGCATTTTGTAGTTCCAGGGACTTTCACCTGTGGTATTACATGCAGTAGTTTCATTTTTGTCAAGCTTTAGATTGTATTATCTCCCGTGGCAGTGGAGTGCTTTGATTTCATGATTGAATGTACAGCGGGTTGTGGATAGCAGAGGAAGGTTTGGTTAGAGATTGGTAGCCCGAGGCGGATGTTGTGTCAGTGTCTGATGATGGTATCTCCAAAACTATATCATTGAAGCTATGAGTTTTCATGAAAGTGACTTCAAGACTTTTAATCTGGGTGTGAAGTAAGGAGAAAGTGTAATTGTTTTGCACCAAATGGTATTAAGTTTAACCTTATATTTATTTAAACTGCTCTTTGTTGTTTCATTTGTAAGCTTGATTTTTTTTCTTTTAATGGTCCTCAACTCAGAATTGCAAGGACAGATAGCACAAATCTCACAAAATATGTACTTTGTTGTTTCAGATGTCTTATTTGGTGAAACTTGGTGGATGCCTTCCACTTCGGTGCAGTATTTTAGCAGTTTCATAACTGCAAAAGAATTGTCAAATGAACTATAACAACCCCATGTGTTTAAAAGTCTTGTCTTTTTAATTGGAAACTTAAAGTAGTAGTCCCACTCATTAATCAGGATTTGATTTATAGTCTATCATAGCACTAGTCTAAACAAGACTCAGGACTAGGTGGTTGTTCAGCTTAATCGAGGTGCAGGAGAGGTTAATGCCTGCTTGGCTGACGGTGTGGCTGTGGGACACGCGTGCAGCCGGAGAACTCCCAGTGCAGGGCTCTGAACCGCAGCTGCCCGCCGGGCCCCCACCTGCTCTGGCACTGGTGCTCTCATCAGCGTCACTGCTGCGTACATGGAGCCCTTCTCTTCTTTTGAATCCCCGTGACTTTTCTGGAGACTGCTCACAAACTAGTTTGCTGTGCAGTGGGTGAGGAGGTCGTGTTGACAAAGGGCTTTACAAGAAGGCCTGGTTTTAGTTATAAGTGAACTGTATGGCCTGCTTGGTATGAAATGGTATTATGAGAAATGTATTTTGGTATTACAATCCTAAGATAGATCCCTGAAGTTTGTCAAATACCTGTGGACAAAAGAAAAAAGAGGAGTTGGTAGGGAGGCAGAAAAAACTGTTGCTTCCGAGTTTAAGTTCTGTTTTTGTAAGTCTTCAGCTACTTAATGCAAACCTCTTAAAGCATTTGCAGGTCTTTTTTTTTTTTTTTTGAAAGTATGATGAAGAACTTGCTGTTGACCTTCCCACGAGTTTGCTGTCTTGTCTTTCAGTACTCAGCAAAGTTTTAATTTGCTTATGTTTTACTGCTGTATCATGAAGCTAAGTAGGGCAAATGCAGGTTTGGTGTAGGGTGTAGAAGCAAGTCTGCAGGAGTTGGGCACTTACTATCCTGTGGTAATGCTTTTGAATAAAGTATGTCCTCAGTGGCTGACAGGAACAAACTTAATGGGAAATAACAAATAATGTGTAAGTGGTTGATCAGTGTGCTGATTGCATGTTCTGGAAAATAATGGAGAGATCATCCATCGAATCTGTTCTTGGGACACCAGCACAGGTTAATTTCATTACTGGAGAAGAGTTTTTTTATACTTTCAATTGAAAAATTGAAGTAATTGTAAAGGACGAGCAGAAATAATTTTTGTTTTGAACCTGAATTCATGATTTTTTATCGTGCTTTGTACCAATAATAAAATGGAGAAAAAATTGCACTGTGAAACTGCTTTTAATTTAAGTGATGTATTTGGATTGGGAGTCCCTTCTTTGTGCCTTTGGTATAATTAATACAGGGGCACTGCAGCTGTTGTTGTTAGAGCTAGGTTTCCACATGTGTTTGAATTTATACTAACATGAGTCACTGACACAGAAATTTAAGCGATGATTCCATGAAACACTTCCCTGTGCCGCCAGTTTGGAAGGCTTTGTTTATGCAGGCTATGGAGTTTCGCATTTCTCCAGTAGATGGAGCGTGATCTACGCGGAGTGGCAGAGGTACCTGGCTGCCCTGCCCCTCTGGCTCTGCGCTTTGAGGCTCAGCACTGATGCCGAAGTTATTTATTCTGGAACGTATCTGTCTTCAAAGATTTGTGTCTAATTCCTGTACCACCGAGGCAACGCTTTTAATCAAGTCAGAAGCCCACTTATAATCTCAAGTTGAGATTTACTTATTTGACCTTCTTGTTGTGTTTGTTGTTTCAGTTATAGAGGTGGATCATGGATGTATTTTGCAGTCTAACAAATCACTCTATAGCTCATTCATGTAAAATAAAGAAGAAAAAATGTATTAGAAATACATGAATCTTAAAAACTGGTTTTTACTTCAAATTTAAATCTTGACTTCGGCTGAGTTATCTGTCCAGTGTGTGGCCTTGAAATTAAAATTAATTTGGTACTTTGACATGATGAACTGCTGGAGGCAGGCCTTGTGATCATGCAAATCCCATATGTCATTTTAGAACAATATGTACAGATTGGAAAAAAGCTGCAAGTAATTAGAAAAAAGGTTATTCAGAGGTATTTTAAACTGTATTTTGATCTTCTTAACTCATCTGTTGTATTTTGCAGTGAGGAAGACGATGACTTTCAATATATGGATCATGACTATGAAGTACCACAGCAAAAAGGTTTGAAGAAGATATGTAGCAAGGTGAAATGGACCCGTGAAGAGGTAATACTTTTTTTTTTGCTTTACTCTGGTCCCTACCTGATCATCTTAGCTCATGAAATATGTTATTATTTAATATTGTAATGGAGTAGCATGTAAAATTTATTGGCTGAGGTTATGTCTTAACAGGATGAAAGGCTAAAGAAGCTGGTGGAACAAAATGGTACAGATGATTGGGCTTTCATTGCTAGTCATCTACAAGTAAGTTGAATCTCTGTTTCAGTTAAGTTCTCTTGATATTTATTTACTTTGGCCATATGTCTAGGTTGGAAATGAAGTGAAATAGAATCAGAAGTACATAATAAAAACTATTTTAGAGGATTCTTCTAAAACAGTCTTGAGCTCTAGCTCAGACCTTGAAGAGCCTTATGGGCTCAGAATTCTCAGTGATAGTCTGAAATGATAAAAAATACCTTGTTCACACTTGCTATTTGTTTTCATTATGGAATATATTTCTGTATCTTACTGGTTCCATTACTTATGATGGCTATATCCACAGTTCACAGGTTGCTTCTGAAGCAGTTTGCAGAGCGGGTTGCATCTGAAAGATTGCTTGAAAGGAGTGGGATGAATTTTTAAACTGCCATAGGCATGGGGGCACGTGTGTTTTATTTATTTGTTTGTGTTTGTTGGCTTTTTTGTTTGTTTGGGTTTGATTTTTTTTTTTTTACAGTGATGACTGCTTCCCTGAGGTAATGGTAGAAAGTACCTGCAATAAGATTTGATTGTTTCTCTTCTGAACAAATGTTATAAAATGCCTGCTGTAAAAACGTGGTAGAACATAAGGCTGAAATCACTTCCTAGAAGTGGTATTGAATACTGAATATTAGAGATCAAAAAATTACACCTCCTTCTACCTTTGAGGTTCTTAGAATATTGTGTGGGATTATGTGGTTGTATGAAATTTCACTGTAAGATAAAAAAGGACTTGAATTCTAAATGTGAACAACTATAACTTTGCATTGTTCTCATCAAATTTTTGTACAACCGTGATGCTTCTGAATTTTTCCCAAGTGGCAAAATATAGATATCAGGTAATAAACTCAAAACTTCTAGATTTAAGTCATGCATAAGCAAGTCCATATTCCTTACATGTACATTATTCCCTTGTAAAAATCAGTGAAATGAGTGGATGGCAGAGAAAAATCAAAAAGCTTTTCTATTAAGCTGTTTGCAAATACATTCAGTGATACTGATATGCAGGTGTAGTATGGAGTTGCATTTAACAGATCTAACAGTTTAGTAAAAAATTCTCCAGCTGAGAACAAATACTTCTGGAGACAAAAAAACTGTTGTTCAGCTGGGCCAAAGTGAGTTTGAAAAAATGTTCCCCAGTTATCACATGAAATGTGCATAATCAGGTGCCTGCTGCAGAATCATTGACGTTGGAAGGAATTTCTGCAGGTCATCTGGTTCACAGCCCCTGCTCAAGCAAGGTCAGCTGGAGCAGGCTGCCCAGGACAGGGTTTGGGTTTGATTATCTCCATGGATGGAGCCTGCACAGCCTTTTTAGGCGACCTGTTACAACAGCCAAATAATAGAGGCTGGCATAATTCACACGTACCTTGTTACCGATGGCCTTTTGCTAGGAAAACCAAGGGTAACTTGAATTGTAAATGCTCTCAAACTGCTGTGCTTTTACACCCTCATTTCTTTGCTGGACTAGGCACAGGTAAGCCTTCCCTCCATTCTGCCTGAAAAAAGTGAAGATGGCTTCAAGGTCACTCTCAAGAGCGAGAGTGTAGCTTGTAATTGCTTTTGATTTTTTTTTGCGGCTAAGGCAGACTGAAACAATTATATTGTTTCATTCCATCATTTGTTTTGCTCTTCTCACCAAATCGTATTATGTTTTCAGAAACATCTGGAAGATAAAAGCACTAAAAGGCCACAATTTAAAATATTTTCTGTCCAAATGGTTACAACTATTCTATATTGAGTCTTTTACAGCTTGTCTTCAACAGGAAATGATGGTGGTTTGTAAAAAACTGTAGTGTGCTTTTAATCATACAGTTATTACTTGTGATTAGCTTGAAGGTACTGTGAACAGTGTAATTTCAGGTGTTAGTGTTCTGGGTGTTTTTTCTGGTCTTGCAGACTGCTACTTCATTAATTTCATCTTAGCATGGTAACACCTTTACTTGGTAGACAAGACCAGCAAAACCTTGCAATTGGTGCTTTCTATCCAACAGCTTGCACTGAAGCAAGTAAATAATTATGTCCCAGTGTTAAAAAAGTATGTTGTGCTGGGGCAGACTCTTACCTGAATATTTCTAAGCATTGGACCAACCCTTTCATATAGACAGTTTTTAGGAGGCTAAGTGAAGGTTACTTCTCTTTCATAACTGGGAACAATATTTCAAAAGATCCTTAGTGAAGCTACAGAAAAGCACCATCTGTCCTGACCGGCAAAAACAGTGTTGTTTAATTAGTATATGTTAACTAAATTTGATCTAAACCTGTTTTCCTTAACACTCTAGTAAAGAGCTGAGAATACATTCATTTGGAATTTAGCAAAAAGTGTGTTCTCTTATTTGAAAAAAAAAGTATTTTCTTAAAAAATCTCTCCCCTTATTTAAGTTATAGATAATGTCAAAAATAGATCAACCACAAAGGTCAGAGAAAGTGTGGAGTAATGAGGACAAAAATAAATACAAATTTTTCTTCAAAGAAGAGTAAGTTCTGAATTTGATTATCAAGTTAGTACATTGAAGTAATTAGATTAGATCTTCATGCAAGCTTGTTTTTTTTTTCCAAATAAGAGTTTTTTGTAAGCAAATGGAATAAGAAATAATAAGGGAGAATTTACTATTATACTTAGAACACATTTCTAAATAAGTCTTTTAATTTGAAGTAAGCTAATAATTCATGCTAGAATGTATTTACAGCTTCATGTATTCGAGGGTTTAACAGCTACACTGCTCTTCTAAAACTATTTCAGAATCGTTCAGATTTTCAGTGCCAGCATCGATGGCAGAAGGTGCTAAATCCGGAATTGATTAAAGGTCCCTGGACTAAAGAAGAAGATCAGAGGGTAACAAAAACTA
Organism: Ploceus nigricollis; assembly: GCA_013399945.1. Taxonomy (NCBI): domain Eukaryota; kingdom Metazoa; phylum Chordata; class Aves; order Passeriformes; family Ploceidae; genus Ploceus; species Ploceus nigricollis. The sequence goes on from VXBC01004236.1 coordinate 113,911, forward strand.
TTTGATACTCTGTGCTTTAATAAAATTGGCATATGACTGCTAAGAATGTGTACTTTTTTAAAGTTCCATTCCCATGTAATTGATGTCTGATGCATCTTGTGACATGGATACTTTTATTGCATTATGATGTATGAGAAGAAAAAAATTCTCTCTTAAGTAGATGGAATGTCAGGTCTGCTCAAGCATTTAATTTCCCATTAGTGAGATTGCTGACTGAATTACTCTAGCTTACCAAGTAGAGGGAGGATCTCTTTGTAGCCCTCAAGATCAAAGGTCTCATTTACATATTTTGTTCCTCAAACCCACCAGACTTGAAGGGTTTGGGAATAAGGGAAATTATTTTATAACCTACTGTTACAACTCTGAGATCAGCTCGTTTGGTTAGAGCATAGTGCTAATAATGCCAAGGTTGTGAGAGTGATCCCTGTATAGGCCATTGGACTTGATGATCCTTCTGGTTTCTTTTCAGCTCAGAGTATTCTGTGAAACCATTTATTTGTGTAAAGAAACTATCAGTGTTTAGGCTCCTCTTTCACCTCGCTGTTGTTAATCCATACTGTAGCCTTTTGCCTGCACAACCTGGACTGCCTGGCAGGGAAATGCAAATACAGCTTTCTTGTGGTATTTCAAACTGGTTTCTTGTTCCTACTGTTAAAAACTGTTCTAAGATATTTTAAACTACTGTTTGTCAATTTATGAATATGGTCTTCCTAATCTATTTTTTTACCGTTCTCATTAGTCTTTTAAGAAAAAGCTTCTACTTCGTAAAAACTCCTGACCTCCATTCCATTTCTAGATGCAGAGATGTGGGTCTCTCTTGTAGAAATATAGTTGAAAATAGTCAAACAAAATGTTTACCCGTTTCTTTTTTGGCCTTTCCTAATGTCAGCTTATGCAGTGGGTGATAGAAAGGAAACTTCCAAATGAATGTTTTCGTCACTATACACTTACATTCTAAACACAGAGAATTTGGACTTAGTAATTTTTTGATTTCTTGAAAAATCATTTTTAAACCCCCAAGTCACTGTCTGCCTCCTTAGGCCTAATATCAGTTGCCTATTATAATGCTATTCTAAAGTGTGTGTTTATCAGTGTTCTCAGCCTTTGATTAGGTAAATTAGGTTTTGAAATTATAATGTGCTTTCATCTGTATTGCAGGTTATTGAATTAGTTCAGAAGTATGGTCCAAAGCGCTGGTCTCTAATTGCAAAACACCTGAAAGGAAGAATAGGCAAGCAATGCAGAGAAAGATGGCATAACCATCTCAATCCTGAGGTAAAAAAGTCTTCATGGACAGAAGAAGAGGACAGAATAATCTATGAAGCTCACAAGCGTTTGGGAAACCGATGGGCTGAAATAGCAAAACTTCTTCCTGGAAGGTGCTTTTCAACTCTATTTGTGTTAAATGTTGGAATATGAAAAGTGCTCATCTCAGTACCCTTTCAAATCTTAACTTTTTAGTTAGAGAGCATCTGCTGAGACTTACATCAAAACATAGTTATCTTGATAGATGCTAAAAATCTTTCGCATTTGACCTGTATTCTTAAAAATATGTAAAACCCATAGAAAGAGCTCTAACGGTTTGAAGGTGTCTTCAGATTCCTCCTGATCACTTAAAAACCCTCTATAATAGAGCTGAACTGAATTAACTGCAAGCAGTAGTAGAAAAATTATTTGACAACAAACTTGATCTCAAAGTGCCTTCATTAATATGCATTTGAGGGTGACTTTCCTGGTTTAAGATCTGATTTTTTTTTTTTTTTGTGTAGCACTTGTTGAACTGGACACTTGTAAAAGAAAATCTTAGTAACCTTCAAAAGTCCAGACTTAGGAGTCATGCATTGCAAAGTTAGTTGGTTATCACAAAGTCTCTAAGTTAAGAATGAATTGTATGCATTGTTTGCCTTATATTTCTTTCAAGTTTCACTGCCAATTTCTGTGGTTGTGGAAAACAAAATTTTAGTGTATGAAGAGTTTAATGAAATAATTCTTTTACCTTGTACTGTTAACTGAAATTCAGTGTTAAGCTGTCCCTTTCTGAATTCAGTTTGTGTGTTCAAGAGGTGACTGTCTAGCTGTGCCTGAGGAACGTCAGCATTTGTTACCTCGGTGTAATGAGGGATGTGTGCTTAAAAATTTTGTGTTTTGTTGAAGTGCACAATCCATGGCTCACAGTAAATCCTTTGGAGGAATTAGAAGATAATAGGTTGCATCTAAATAGAATTTCGGAGAAGGAAGATGAGTTTGACGGAAGAATTCCTATTTACTAGCTTGTTTGTTGTCAATAAATCTGACACTTAGCTAAAGATCATAGACCTAGAAGATCTGTAGAGTCCAACACTACTGGGATGAAAAAGGGGAATACTTCTTGGAGTGACCTTAAATGAAGAATGGGGCTTTAACCAATTTCTGTTTCTGTGTACCTCTGCCTAAGGCTAGGAATAATAATGCTAGTGTTTTAGACAGTAATGCAGTTATAGTCTACTCTTGCCTTAACGTTTGTTTAGTGTTAGGAGTGATTTCAGCCTGCTTGTCAAAATGCCATGTCTGTTTTGTCCTATCCATGATCAAGGGCATGAAGTACCTGTAGGATGTTGTGAAGGCTCTCAGTTCAGCCGAAGAGAGAACAGAGGATTCTCCCAGGCTTGAGGCCTAGGAAACTTAGAGAGAAAGAATTTAAACAATTATCTGTCTTTCTATTCATGTTATTTATGGATATGTTCTACTACAGTGTGCTATCATAGTACACCAATAGTATGAAAAGTTTTTACTTTGAGACCAATGAGGTCTCACCTTAGCGATCCTAGTTATAAAAGGACCTACTTCTTAATAATAAACTCTTTTTTGCCTTCTGTGACTTGAAGTCATTTTGTCCCGTCCCTGACTCAACAGCATCAGGATGTTCTTCCACAAAGCTGCACATAAAATGCAGACTGGGGGTTGCAGGCTGTCAATTTTAGAAGAGATGTCTTCCAGTAGCAAACACCTGCCAAAGTGTCTTTATTATGTTGTGTGACAGTGAGGTGATTTTCTTAGCTACACGTACTGCAAATCTATAGCAGAGGGGTAAATAACTATGTGTTCATTAAATTATTCCAAATATCTAAGAAAAAAGGTTCTTCGTCATGATTACAGTCGGAACCAAGGCTTTCTCCTTTTCTGCTTTTAATTTCCGGCACACTTGAAGTTTAGTAGAAGGAAGTTCTATGGAGAGTAGCTTTCCAGTCATTATGCCAAAACCCTACTGATAACAGAACTTGCGGTCTAAGCTGCTGGAGCTTTCTGGATTTGTGGCTTCGGTTTAACCTACTGTACAAACCCTGTCAATTGTGTCATATATTAAATTTTGAGATACGGAAACCAGTCACTGTTTTATGCTTTCATTTTAGGACTGATAATTCAATTAAAAATCACTGGAATTCAACAATGCGAAGAAAGGTGGAACAGGAAGGGTATTTGCAAAGTGTTATAAAGTCTGAAAGTGCTAGTTCTGCTGAACTTCAGCCCCAACCTTGTCTGACTATGGAACACTTGCACACTCAGAATCAATTTTATGTGCCTGTTCAGACACATGTAAGTTCAAAATCTAGAATAATAAGTATTTCCCAGTTTCAAATAATTGATTTGGTTTGAAACAAGAAACATATCTTAAAGATTGAAGATGTGTTGAGTATTTTTGTGATTTTATGGCAACTCAGGATTTGTAAACCATAAATAATTTATGTATAATAATCTAGAGATAATTTTATATTCTCCTTTTCTTGAGGGTTTGTAAAATGTTTTATGTCTTTTTAGATTCCAGCATATCAGTATGCCTCACCAGAAGGCGGCTGTCTAGAACATGCTCCATCTTCTTCCAACATAGTTCAGGTAAATTGTTAATAGCCTTCATAAAATATAGTGAATTTACTGCATAGTATTATTCAGTAAAATTAAAAGATGTGTATCTTCAAAATGTCTGTTAGTCTTTGTTATTCACCTAAATTTATATAGGTTCCTCTGTAAGTAAGCTTGCTATTGTAGTTTATAGTTTTAGGTAAGAAAAATGAAGCTCTCTTTCTATATCCCAGAAACATGATGTTTGTGCTTATTTCTGACAGAAATATGGCTTAAAACATAGGCTACTTGTTCAATTTTGAGGCTAAATTGTGACCTATATTAGTATTACCTAGCTTATGAGAGGTTTAAAGACAAGACTTTACTATTTACATGTATGTAATAAATATAACCCTATCTGAAAAACTCAGCTTACTGTGACTTACACTTCTCACTGTGGTTTTTTTTTTTCTCATTAGGTTTTATTTCTTTCTCACTGATAAGCATCTTTCAATCAGTTGCTCTTTTGCAGCATTCTAAATACTGAAGAATTAAGCAACTTTAAAACAAATAGAAATTGGATATATTTTTTCCTTTTGCTTTTTTGGGCTCACTTGGAATATATCTGAAATTCCTCACGTGATGCAGAATGAATATAGATCTTGGTTTCTAATATGATGCCTTGGAAGAATTCCTGTGAATTTGGAATTGGTAAAAGAAATATTTTGTCACAGGGAATAATACATTGGGTTTTTTGTGTTAGATAGAGGAATTCTGTAGAGCTCTCTACCTAACCTGAAGTTTCCCTGTGCAGGTCATCTGTTTCATGTTGCATTTTCTTCCCTGATAGTGGTATAAGAATACAAGTCACAACAAAGCCTCAAATGGCTTTTGACAGTCTGGATTGCCCTACACAGAAAAGTATAAGATACTTTCTGCTCCTTGAAGTACTCTCTAAACTGGTGATAGCATATATCCTCACCTATATTTATAGCAATAATGGAAGGTGTTAAGGAGGGTAAGAACAAACAAACCAATCAAAATTAGTTGATTTTCTTTTCTGATAGTAGTGATGGCATTGCTTGTGTAAACACTGTGTCAGCAAATGCTGATTTGAAACACTTTCTTGCACACTTAGTGAGGATAAGTAACATGCAATTGTGGAAGGAATGTGAAAACACAAACATACAAACCAATGTGCCAGCACTTGGTTCTATTAAAGATAGAATATAGTGACTTTAATTTAGAAGGTGCTTTAGCACACTGATAACTTACAGGCCATGTTAGAATCCAGTTAAAATACCACCTTACACGCCACTTTAACATCAGATCCATCTCCTGGTAATTGGAATTGTTTCAGTTGTGGGTGACTTCTGTACTACAAAATATGATACAACCTGAACAGTTCTGTTCCCTCTCTGTCTGGATTCCTGTTAAAAATGCAGCTGTGTTATAATACAGAATCTTTACTGTGAAGAGGTGGTGGAAGTGAAAAATAGTAATGGCTTCTTTCTTAAATTTTTCAGCAGCCATTTATTGATGATGATCCTGATAAAGAAAAGAAAATAAAGGAACTTGAATTGCTACTTATGTCAGCAGAGAATGAAATCAGAAGAAAACAAATGTCTTCTGTAAGGACTGTAAATTTCTCTAAATATTTGAATATGCATTACTGAGGTTAATCCTCAGAAATTCAGTAACGGTTGTGTGGTTTAGTGTGGTGTTTTTTTCACCTGACCCTCTAAAATCAAACCTATGGCTGTTGCATTAAAACAAAAATCTATATATTAGAACTGAGACAACTTATTTTTAGTGCAATTTTCTAAACTCTTAAGACAGCAGAAATATGACCAGCAATTTGGCAGTTCCTAAGACCCAGTATTTTAATCCTCTTCAGGAGGTGACACATTGGATATCATTGCCATTCAGTTTTATGGATCAGCAGTGTTGATCATCTGCTTAGTAGAGGTGAAAAATACATGGGTTTTGCCCCATTTGATTTTGAAATGTTCTGTAGGTTGTATTTTCCTCAAACTTTAGTGTGAGTGCTTGCAATACTTAATATCCACATTTGGACATGACAAACACTAAATAAATATGCACTGTACACAATTTGTATGTAAATTCAGTAGCATTTCCCTAATTCTGTAGAATTAGGGTGGTTTGCAGATGGCAGTCACTGATTTCTTCAGAGGGCTGTGCATATCAGACACCTAACTAACCCAACCATATTGATCATTAGTTTAGGTTACAGGTGAACTTCAGATTTTATGTGGCGGAGTTATTCCTGGCATTTTTTTGAAACAGTGCAGTTCTGCTTATCTAGTAGAATCTGTTTTGCTTCTAGATTTCCAGTGAAAATTAAAATTTGTTTCTTGGGTACTAAGCAGTCTACTGAAGTGGGATAACCTTTTAGAAGTTTACTTAACTATTAATGCAAGATCTGCATTAAAAAAACCCAGATCAAACAAGTAATATTTCACACTCCAGAAACATTTTCTAATCTTAAAGTTAGAAGTTCAATGTTCTGTACTGAAGATGACTTCATAATATGCTGGTGTTCAGGTACACAGGAAACTTGCATCAGAGATGGCTTCCAATACAGCCGGTAATTACCTAAGTTGTGAGTGTGTATAAGATATGAATGTGAGGTAAGATAAAAATCTTACACAATTTGAGAATGTTGAGCATGTTAATGTAAAGAGAAGACTAACTTCTTTAATTGAAACAGATAATTAGTATTTGAAAATGCCAAAATTAATAGTTATGCTTAGTCTTTCCACACGCTATTTTTTTTTCCACCCTGCAGTCACATAATTGACTCTTTTCAACCTCTAAGTTGAATAAGATTAATGTGTTTCTTCATAATTTTTTAGCAAGCTGGAAGCTTGTCTTGTTGGTCTGGAAATTTTATCATGGAGGATTGTATGCCTAATACACTAAGTAGCCTTGAGGAACAAACAAGTAATTTCTACAGCATGGACGAGACCCGCATCACACCTGTTCAGCAGAATTCACCACCTAAGTATTTGGGTGTAGAAGCAAATAGAATGTTAACACCTCTACAAACCATTCCAGAATTTGCAGAGGCACTAGATCTTATGGAAATCGTAAGTTTGTATTCCTTGTTAAAAATAAGTGTTTAATTAGGAATGTCAACTTGCACAGTATGTGTAAAATACTCTTAAATTACCTTATTTTGTATTCATCTATAATTTCTGCCTTATCAAGTGTTTTATTGCCTGTTTTAAAAGAACTGTGTCTTAAAATATCCAGTGCTTTATGATTGTATGAAAGACAGAGAATAATTCAGTATATGGCTTGTGGTGGTAGAGGGCTGACAGATTGGCTTGGACATTCTGAAGTAATCTTGGATAAGCCTGCTTGTGTTTTGCACCTTGCCCCATAGGATCCAGTAGCATGGAGTGATACCTGTTTTGAGCTTTCCGAGGCCGTTGTGTCCCCTGTCAAGCCAGCTCCAGTAAAACTAATGCGGCTCCAACACAGCGAAGGGGCTGCCGATTGCCAGTATAATGTTGGTGTTATGCTTGATGGCAAAAACCACAGCAGCATCAGTGGGGACGAGGAAACAGTTTTTTCAACAACCTCAAACTTAACCAAGTTCAGCAATCCACCTGCTATCCTGAGAAAGAAAAAGAGATTGCGTGTTGGGCAGTCCCCAGTCACTGATCTGAACGATGGTTTGTGTAACGATGCTGTCAATGTTGCACTAAAGCGGACACCAGTGAAAACACTACCATTTTCTCCATCACAGGTGAGTGTATTTTTAAATATGGCTAAACATGAAGACTGTGGTGGGTAAGTTATAAATTGTAAATAGTTTCTTCCCTAGTAGTACCTTGTAGCCTAAATAAATATGTCAAAAAACTTCTTAAAACATCTGCATAAGGGTAAATATATTAAAAATATATTGTTAAACAACCTCTATTTTGAAGGCTGATGGGGAGGGCGGCAGCAGCAGTGGCAACCTGTGTCTCAGCTCACACTTTCTCATGCAAATAATTGTTGATAGAGATCTTTTGTCTCTGTGACCTAATTAAGAAGTAGGTATTTTAAGAAAAAAATTAAGGTTTCAGCAATAAGTGTAAGTCAAGAATAGAGTATTGGGATTTGTCAGTAAAAGTCTTTCAGATATATGTATATAATTTGGGGGGTTTTGCTGTTCAGCACAATGGTGAAATTTTGTCCTGTAAGGTTGCCTTTTTTTCCCTTTTTATGCTTAGTTTTTCAACACTTGCTCTGGAAATGAACAATTTAACTTTGAAAATCCTGCATTTACATCGACTCCCATCTGTGGGCAGAAAGTTCTTATTACGACTCCTCTGCACAAGGAAATGACACCACAAGATCAAAAGGAAAATGTGGGGTACGTTTATTACATTAAACATCTGGTGGTGTTATTACATTAAAGTTTAATACACCTGGGGTAATGCTATGGTGATCTCAGTACTTTCAGATGCATGGTGATGATATCTGTTGTGTCAATGAAGGTATTTTAAAATGTTTTTTAGATTAATTTTATTACATTGCTAGTGATAAAATGTTAAAATGCATGTATGAATGCTTTTCTCTGCTTGAATAGTTTTAGAAGTCCCACAATGAGAAGATCTCTTTTGGGTTCAACACCAAGGACACCAACTCCTTTCAAAAATGCTTTGGCTGCTCAGGAAAAAAAGTATGGTCCCCTCAGACTTATGGTATGTGATGATACTGTTTCTTTTCTTCTTTGCTGAAGTCTAAATGCCCTCTTGGTTTTGATGTATTGTAAGCCTCAGTGTTAGAAAGCATTTACTTATCCCAGAGAACAACTAGAATGTGAATCAAAACCGCTTTGGATCTGGTTGTTAGACTTGTCTCCTTCAGTGTGGTATGAAGGCATTGTCTTCTTGAATAGTAATTTGGTACACATAATCATTTGATCCACAGTAATCTTAAATGCATGTTTCATGTTTGTGAGTTGTTTTAAATTTGCCTATCCTTGCTAAAACTATATCTCTTACAAGATGGTTGCATAATTGCCTGAAAATTTTAATACTTTAGGATTCTGTTTTTCAAAAGAAAAATTGTAAATCAGAGAATGAATGGGTGTGGGTTCTTGAGCTGGGTAATCTGGTAAGAGCAAACTGCTGTAGATGAGTATGACTGACCTCATTATTTTAAACAACTTTCACATTTCACTTGAAAATTGCATTATCTTTGAATCCTCTGGACTATGTAAGAGCTGAGTTGTTCTTTGATTTTGGTACTTCTACAGCACTAGGACTGAAATGAGGTGTTCACCCACAGTGTGATAATCTTGAGTGATGTTTGCAGTTTTCTTCATCCTAAATCCCAGAATTTTAGTATAGCAGTTCATGATCCTCTGATTCTGCTGGCTGTCAGACACTTTTTTTGTTTTGTTGACTATGGGTAATGTTACCTTTTTTTGTTAGTTTGTTCCAAATGAATTAAATTTTTGTTCTCTTCCTAGCCCAGCTAAGGTATGTTAATGCATAATAACTTTTGGAATTCAGGAGACATATGCTTTTCAAATTCTGAAAAGATCCCAGCCAATATATATTGACTGCTTCTTTTCTGCAAACACAGAAAGTAGCTCAGACTTTGCCACAGGGCTTGGCACCATCTGTGTTACCCTATAGATTCACAGTCCCTCACTATGCAAATGGAGTGGTTTGGCATTCCTGTTTCTGTCCACTATTAACCTCCTGTTCAAAATCAAATTTTGAGGGCTTAAGGGAATTCTTCTCCTGTTGGTACACAAAGGAGCCATCTGTATGGCTTCTGTGAAATTCTGTACTGTATTTTGGACTATCAATGTCTTATTCAAAGATTTGTGTTAAAATTGGTATAAATTCATTTCACAACAACAGTTACACATTTCTAGTACAGTTTTTTTAGTATGTTTTTATGCATGTATATATACATATGTGTTTATGAAGATATTTAGTATATATAAATTACTTCTATCCCTTTTATCAGTGGATAACCATTTGCAAACAAGTAGCTTGTCTTCTTCAATGCTACCTTGCATTTTTTGAGGCATTGTGTGCATATATATGTTTTATCTGGCTAAAAATAATGTGGAGTAAAATGAACTTAAAATAATCTTCATGGCATTGAAATGTAGCCCTGTGGTTTTTAACTACATTAGCTTTGGTCCTTTCTTGCTATGTTTTGTGAGGTCTCTTTTCTGGGCTACATTAGCTGAAAGTAGAGTGTTGTAGGAACTGGCCACTAATAGACTTCCTCTATTTTCTTCTTCAATTTTAATTAATGTTTAGTCCCAATCACTTGCCTTCTCGGAGGAGGACATTAGGGAAGTTTTGAAAGAGGAAACTGGAACAGATATATTTCCCAAGGAGGAAGATGACACTTTGTATAAAAACTGCAAGCAGGAGGTAATATGACAATAGTAATTTCAAATAGATAATAACTGCTTTTAAATAATATTTTACAATTTTTCTCTGCAAAATGTTTATTTCAGCACAACTTTTCTAAAAAAGTCAGAAAATCACTGGTCCTAGATCCACAGGAAAAAGAAGAGGTTGGGGCTCAGCGTTTGACAGAAGATAATAGTTTAGATGTACAGGTAAGAATTAAACTAAACTAACTGAAGAGCATCACTGGCAGCAATATTAATATGGAACTGTGTGTCTTTTGTTCTGCCCACTAAAATAAGTTTTTGGATTGAAGTTGCTAGATTAATGCATCTAGAAAGAGAAAAGTACCTTCAGTTTGAAATACTGTTTTAAGTACTTAAGAAATAGGTGAGCATTTGGCTTGAATTCATGCATTAATTTTTCCTTTCAGTCCTTCAGAATAGGTAAAAGAATGTGAATACTTTACATGTTTGTAGCAAAGCTGTTTCCATGCTGGTTGCCTATAAACTTTGGCATACACAGCATGCTGAAGCTTTCTGTAATATACCAGGAAGATGACATTTGCTCCTGTGCTGTGCATGCTTGACAGTTTGGCAAATGTGTTCTGAAAATACCTAATTGCATATTAGGCAGCATGTTTTTTCTGCTTCACGCAGTAGGGGAATACTTAAGAAATATCAAGCATGTAAAAGATGAGGTTTATGTGCTTCCTCTGCCTAAAGGAATTTGAATACTTTTGCCTCAACAACCAAGACGTGAGGAAATCAGATATGAGGCTATTTTGGTCCCTCTTTCCTTTAAAAAGAAGCTTAATGTTTTTTTCAGTTGAGTAATTGAATAGCTTATTCTTTAGTATTGTAGGAAAACTTTGTTCTAATGAGTTCTTAATGCAGGTATGTGTTTAATGCTTAAAGAGTAAATGTCTGTGATTCTTGATTAGGTTTAAGGCTACATACAGGATGTAGGAGCCAAGGTCCTTGAAAAGCCGGTGTAAGGTGCTTAGGTCATACTCCTTTCTACCTGTTTTTCTAAATTCCCTTCTAAAGTACCTCTGAGACTCTGTGCCAAGCCTTGGAATCTTCCTGCTGGGTATTGGGTGCTCTGCCACCTAGTGGGAATTGCCAGCTTCCCCAGGAACATCTCTTGGGAGGAGCAGCAGTGCTGCAGCCATTCCAGTCATGACCAAAATGCCTGTGGTTCTCTTAATGATGTCTTGTTATGACACGTTATTGTGGATCACTGAGTCCAGGTTAAGATACACCGTGATGTTGTGGTCTTTTAAAGGCTGGGGACTGGGGAAAAGTTGGTTTTTCCTTAATTTTCGTAAGGAATGCTGGTGCAACAAGAACATTCACTCCTAGTAAGAGAGACAGTGGTAGTATCTTATTTAAAAAATGAAAAATATACCAATCTTTTAGTAGAAATTGTGTGTCCTTGTGATGATAATTTAGGAATAAGGTCTGAGGTAGAATAAATACTTAAGGGTGGTTTAATGCAGTTTAATGGGGTGTTTTTGTAAGCAAGCAAGTACTTATGCCACTGTTACTGTGAACTAATTTTTGGTCTTTAAAATTGACATATAGCTGTCTTCCACTTTTTTATACTGAAGCTGGATTAGTTTATTTTTATTTCCATAGACATTACCAATATATAAAATTCTTCTGTCATGATCCATCCAGTGCTTATTTCAGTTCTTAAAGCAGCTCCTCCCCCTTAAACTGATGTGATATTACTTTTTTGACTCTAGTCTCCTTGTCTGTACTTTCACAAGGATCGTCCTAGACATGAAAGTGAATTTTTTTTCTTTAAAACTGTTCTGTAGTTAGCACTTTATCAAATCTTGTTCTTTACAAAATGTGTCAGAGTGGCATGGCTTTAAAGAAACAGTCTACTCAGTGATACCTAAACCATGCTAGCAGCTCCTTGTTGTACTATGGATCCCAGTATGGACCAGGCTAGTTCTTCGTATACTGTTCATTACATTTTCTTTTCAGATTCTTTCCTAGGGTCTTTCTGATAGTATTTACTTTATTTACATCTTGGCTTCTCTGAACACAGCATTTGAAGTCTTTTTGTATTAATTACTAATTATTATTCCTGTTCTCTACTCTCTTTTTTGTCAATAGTCAAAAAATGCATATACCACATCTTTATTAATGACACCATTGTTGGAAATACAGGACAACAGATGTAACCTGACATCAGAAAAACAGGATACAAATCCAGCAAACAAAGCAAATGCAGTAATTAAGAAGAAACTGAATGCATGTGCTACAAAAAATGTCAAAATGGAGAAAGTTCTTCAGGTCTGGATGCAAAGAATTCTGTTAATTCTGTTAGTGGGTTAACAAGGAAATTTTGTATTGCTTTATTTCTGTCTTGCACTAATATCTAGAATTGTTGAAACCAGTGATCCAGTTTCAGTGTTTCCGTGATTCTTATTTCTTGTAAATTGGTCATTTTTCTGCAAAGTGTTTATTCATAGCTAAGTTCTTTAAATACAACCCTGATGGTTCACACCTTGTTTCAGTGAAACAAGCTGATGTTTGACTAAGATTTAGATGTGGTGGCGGGGGAAACCAGGGTAGGGGAGACCAATAAAACAGGTTTGGGTGCCCAAGACTACGAGTTAGAAAACTTGACCTGGTGCAAACCAAACTTCTTTAGGACTTTAGTTTCTCAAATTTGTCTGGTGCTTACTCTCCATAATAAGCCCAGTGGGATTCATTAAGCAGAATTTATCCACAGATTCTGTTTAGTAATTGTTCTTGTAACAGGCCTGTTCTTTTATGTATGTATATTTTCCATACTGGTAAAACATTGAAGCTAGTTTTCCCTCTGTCCTGATCACCAGCTTCAAGAAGAGATTTCTTTGACCTGACTTTGTACCAATTCCAGTTTGTCCCATAGAGAATTAATGTATAAGATATTTTTGTCTTCTCAGAATATCTACAGCTCTGTATTAATGAAAAAATTAAAAACCCCAGAAGACAGGACACCTGGAGCCTGATCTTCCATATTCTACTTAATTGCTTTAACAATGATCTTTTTAAGTAGAGACAACAGTATTGCTTTCTGATCTTTTCTTATGGGGAAGAAGAACAAAGTTCATTTAATTGTGATATTAAAAGTAAAAAAAAATTGCTGTGAATTGCAGCAAAGGTGAATACATCTATCTGACCCAGAAGTATGGTCTTCAGAATACTTAAAAGGGGAGCTTAGTCATAGTATACTCACAAATATTTTCATTGAGCCATCTTTTTTCCTTTTTCTCTTTCCCCAGAGAAATTCCCTCTCAGTTTTGTGGCCTCTCTAACCCCAAGTCCCTTCCATGAATCAAGTTGTGCTAAATTTATGGAGAAACTCAAACAGCTAATTTTCTTCATGAATCAATATGTGGAACTGATCCTTGGGATCAGTTTCTAGCTCCATGTGGGAGGGGGAGAGGATCTTGCATTCTTCATCCTGCTACAATCAGCCAGTGTCAGGTCCAATTTGGAGCTGAAACAAATCAGTTCGAGATTCAGTACATCATGTGAAGATGTAGGCTTTGCTTCATGGAAAAAGCAGGACTAGTAGCTTAATTATTCTTCCATTCATCATTGTTATTCCTAATTCCTTTGCCTTTTCTAATATATCCCCCAAAAATCTGACCATTCTTCCACAGCTGTCACTTGGTTCAGTGAAGTTCTTCACAAGTTTCTTTTTCAGCTCCCAAATCATTTTACCTTCCTCGGTGTCTCCAGACAGCTGTCAGTAATGTGTTTTTCTGCCTGTTGAACTTAGCACATTTAAAGAGGAAGATATTCAAAGAGATGATAACTTAATTAGCTTCCCTTTTATGTATTAATTGTTGAACTGGTTAGACTCTATTGAAGAATGTTTTTCATTTTGTGTGTTAGAACTCGAAGCATAACCCAGATGCGCTGCTGGGGAGCTGGATTAAGGGGTCGTGAGAGAGCTTTGTCACAAGTTTTAGGTATTGTACTGTAGAACTGGATCCTTCTTAGTAAAATATATTATTGCTAGGCTTTAATTATTTATTACTACTCTGAAACATTGTATGAGAATTGTTCAAGTATTTTAGTTTGTTAAAAGAACCTTTTTAACAGAATTTTATTTTATGCAGCCAAATCGTGACTGGGAGGCAGTTGTTTATGGAAAAACAGAAGACCAGCTTATCATGACTGAACAAGCAAGAAGATATCTGAGCACATACACTGCTACCAACAGCAATTCAAGGTCTCTGATACTGTGATGGTCACTGCAGCCGACAACCATCTCTTGCCATTGAAACTGAAACAATGTTGAAGGCGATTCCCGTGCGATACTTGGGAATTAAGTCTTTGAGAGAGTCTGCCAAGGGAAACCTTAAAGCTACCTTAAAGCTTCCTTTCTTCTTTTGACTGACAAAGAACAGACATCAAGCTCTTGCATTCTTTATGAAGGGATACTGCAAACAGTTCTGCAATGAGTTTTTTAGATATTAAAAGAGTAACCCCCTAAAATCTTAAGAAGGGTAAAATACATTGCAGTACTGACAACATACAGTTTTTAGGTCTATTTTTCATATTTATTCTTTTGATTTGCATCGCTTTTTTATCTGTTAGAGCATTTTTCAATATAGAGTAGGTTTATAGGTTGTTACTGGTTTCCAAACGAGCAACATACACGACTGAATGTGCTTTTGCTTATGTAGCATTTTTCTAGTATATAAAGAAACACAATGGAAAGGAGTACAAAGGAAGGATAGAAAGTTGCACTACTAATTTTTTTTGGTATGCTGCAAAACAATGAAATTAACTACAGTGTTAAATATATTTATTTGCAAATGGTACTAGAAGTAGGCAGAGGGGGGTGAATTAAGTTTAGTGTAAAGCATCAGTATTTTCTTCATAAATCTCAAAATGAGATGATTGTTGAATGTATTGTACAGTATGTAGGAACAAGCAAAATTTTGTAAATTGGAAAGGAGTCTGTTTTTATAATTTATTTCCATTTCAAAGCTTAAATGTAGATATTTATATGTATGCAGGTTGTCTAGAGGCCAATGTTGTTTCCTGTTAAAACAGCTAAAATGGAAAAAGGACAAGTTTAAAATAGATGAAATAGCACAAGAATTACAGTGGTGAAGTGTAAAAATCTATACTGTATGTTACATCTACATAGAGATTGCACTATAGCCCTAAAATCATGTTGGTCTACAACATAATTACAAGGTATTCCTGTATTATACAGCAACTGTTCCTGTACCTTGTTTAAGTATATTTAGAAAGAAATGGTGGGGTCTTATATGTGACTGAGGAGTACTTTGTCCTGCATAGGAACTAAAAACTAATGCATTTACAATATGTATATTTTTTTCTTTTTTTTTTTTTTTAAGAAACTTGGCACCTTGGATCTCAAAACAATTGTATCTGCACTTAAGTTTGACCATTATATACTGACTAAATGTTTGAAGAGCAAAGAGAACATTCTTTTATTTATGAAAAATCTTTGTCCTTATTTAAAGGTATACAGGTCACAACACTTGCTTTAGTTGCCTATTTTAGGTATTTGCACTTATTTTATGTCTTTATTTTTGGTTTTGAAGGAATGTTTTGGTTTGCTTTTGTTGTAGAGATTTTTATGTAGTTAATTTCGAGCAAGTTATAATGGAGTGCTCTCAACAGATACTGACAGGTAAATAGAATTGTACACTGTAGTTTTAGTTATTTATAATTCAAACACTCTTCCTCTCCACTCCCGGGTGTGCTGCTACAGATCGTGGCAGAATCGGCTTGCTGCTATGAGAGATGGAAAGAGCGAGCATCATATGCACTGTATGTAAAATTACATGATGTCAGGTTCTCTAGTTAACTTTATGAGATCAACCAGTACTATGCAGGGTGTGGAAAGTGTTCCTAACACTTTGATATCAAAGATGGTAGAGAAGAATTAATTAATGGAGAATTTTAACATGTGATGAGCGGCACAAGGAAGGTAATGGGTTCTTAAACTTTTTTAAAGCATCTCAAAGCTTATACAATCCTTGTTTTTATGAGCTTTTTGATATTGGCTCTGATAGTAATAGGCACAAACATTTTTAGCAGTTTTTAATTCACATCAAAATTTTAAGGGGGGCGGGAATCCTATTATAAGCAAGGGATCAGAAAATGCCCATCATGCCAGGATTACTCCTCACTTAGCAAAATTTAGAGGAGTCAATTGGAATTCTTGGCAGTACTACATTTAGGTGTGCATTACCAGAATGGATTTAACAGCAACATGTAATGCTGGAGACAGCATTTAATTCACAAAAAATTAAATCAGACATTAAGACAGAATGACTATCTAGAATCTGGATGGTATATTGAAGTAGAAATGGTATCATCAAAGCTACCTATACCAAGTTTAAGCATAGATTTATGGTAAGTAGTAATAATTTGTGTTGGTATTGGTTGGATCGTTTAGTTAACTCCTACTTTGTTGCTTTAGCAGGAAGGTTTTAATCTTTCATATGTCAGGCATCTTATTACTTTTTGAATGTTGTGTGCATTTGCATTTCTTTCAGTTTATAGGTCAATTGTACATGCAGCAGCCAAACTTGCATGAAACCTAAATACATATTACACCATATTTTTGTTCTGAGGTTTGACATAATGTGCAACAAATGCCTTGTTTATCTTAGTTTTTGTTGTACTACAAACTCTTTTATGTAAGAGAATCTCACAATACAGACTGTGTTAATGTCAGAAATAAAGCATCTATGTACCAGGTTACTGTAAGTGTCTTTTGTTTGAAAACTGTAACACTCAGTGCTCCTTAAAGCAACGTGTATGCATGTGTGCCTGTGGAACTGCAAGAGACCTGTGTTTTCTGGACTGGGCAGAGACAGCAGATGTGGAAAGCAATGGGGTTACACAGCAGGATGGAGTCCCTTGGCAGTACCTGCTTCAATCCAACCTGCATGTAAGCCTACTTGTATCTGATTATCAGTTTATATTTGTCTCTCAAAGCTGTAACACAAATTTTTATGTAGAGAAGTCAATTTGAGGGATGAATGCTGGTAGTGTAAAGCTTTTGTTACATTCCTTTCATTTGTAGGGTGGATGTATTTTAGTTGTGCCTGAGTCTTGGGAGGTAAATCCAAGTGTAAGCTATGCAGTGTGATTTTTTTTTTCCCCCTCCTCTAAGTAGTTCTCACATACATGTATGTGAGAACTCAGATGTATTAATCTGAGTTAGACTTAAACTCTCTTACTTTGATAGAAACATGGGCATTCAATGCAAAATTTCCATTTCCTTTCCCAGTTTTGTGACAGTATAAATGACAATTAAGGTAATCTGTTGAAGGAGAAGGACAAGAGGGACTAACATGAGCCAATTCTTCAGAAACAGGTCCTGGTAATTTGTATCATCTAGCTTTAAGCTGTATGAGCAAGCTCTGGACTGTTACAGGAGCTTTTCTGGGGATTTGGCTGTCATAGCCACTGTATGAGTAACCTGCAGACATGCTCATATTTGTTTGCAAGTGAAGTTTTCCATCACTTGGGACAAGTGAGGTGGACTGACTAGAGGTTTTGTTTGTGCTGGCTGCTGATGTCTGAAATGGGGGCAAAGTGTAGGTAGGGGAAAGCAGAGTCTAGTGATGTAGCAAGTTCATTTTTCTGTACTGACTTAGTGAAACAAAGTAGAACAGATGGACAGCCAGTAAGGCAGGTTTTATTATATGAAAACTCAGGAAGCTTTTCTTATGGGTCTGACTTACTTGGAAGAAATAGTCTTTAGGAATTGATTGCTGAGAATAATCCCAGTTCCTACTGCTGTTAATCAGATGTTACATGAGAATGACTCTACTAGATTTGCACCAAACTAAAACTGATCCAGTGCTGTGAGTGAATCAAGCTTTGTGAAATAAGGGTTTACCAGTGAATATTAATGGACCAAGGTTGTGCCATACCTGTGACCAAGACACACAATGCCAACAAAAAAAATTTTGAAACTGAAATTGATTGTTGCATTTGGTTTTGTGACAAATACTCTGATAAAAGTTCAGTACCTAGGCAGAAAATAACATGTCTTCTAATGCTAGACCTCATGTAATTTTTTTCGTAAGTTTCCTTGACGTTGGATAAGCTGAAGCTTTACAGGCTTAAATGCTTACTTTCATGAGGAAGCTGTGGATTACTACTGTTTCTGAGCCAGCAGAGCCAAAAGATTGGTCCCTCTTGAAGCTGCAGCATACTGGTGTGTGTGGCTTCTCCTGGAGACAGCCAGCTTATCCTTTGAGTGGGTTGGATTCTTGCCCTGCAGCTGAAGGGAACAATGGGATCCTTGTAGTTCTGCTAGCATGATGTGTTGGAAGAACAGGTAAGCTTTGGACATTTATACACAATCTTACATTTTTGAATGAAGCAAAAATCCAAATGCTCATACTCACTTTATCACCTTAATGAAGAAACTGCAGTAGTGCAACTTCTGTTTCCATCTGGAGTTAGAGATGTGCAATATGACATTCTTCAGTTTCAGCTTCTGCTGGTGGTGTGGTTTTCTTTCTTAATTTCATTTTCTCTTCTGCTTCATTGCTGTGTGTGTTTTTTGTGAGGTACAGAACTGAAAGGAGCCTTCTGACGGTGCCCACTCTTGGACTGTATCACCTCAGTGATGCAGTTCCTATTGCAATGGGAGTTCTGTCTACTTGCTACTACGTTTTACAGAAATTTTGGGTTATAATTTGGGTTTATTTTTAGAGTCCTCTGGATTAGTTATCTGACCTCTGATTTCCTGTGTCATCACACCTCCTGATTACAGAGAGAATGGCTGTTAACAGCCTGAGTGCACGCAAGATGGGAACGGACTGTGTATTGGCTGGCAGTGGTGGACATGTGTGACTGTCCTGTGTCATAGTCTGAGGGGAAGGGGTGCTTTTCTCCTTTGGGGGAGGGAGAATTCTGCTTACTCAGCATTTACTTCCTTGCCCACCATTGTCCAGTTACTTGGTCATAGTTACTCTTTGTAAAAATGATGTTTGCTGGTTGCACAACCATCAGAGCTACAGAGTACCCCTTATAGTGTTGTGCACTCTGCTTCGAAATGGCCTGTCTCATAGGTTGAGGAATATTTGCTCAGCTTTCTGAGAGTGTCAGGCTTTTACAGCAGGCAGTAAATAAAAAAAAATTAAAAATTATCAATAGGGCATACCAGTAGAGCAGACAAAGAGAAGTCAGAGAAAAGTGCTTATTGAAGACTGCTTATATACAGTGACACAAAATATCTCAAAAGCCTTTGTAGGAACTGTCTGAACAGCAGGAGCTATGCCTACAAGTTAGGTGGAAAAACAGAGTTTGGAAAATAAATCAGCTTTGTACACTGGAGCGGCTGAATATGTGCTTCCATGTACATGTAGGGATGAGTTGGCTTGCGCTCATCTCGAAGCTGAGTGGTGTGCGGGCGGGCAGCGTCCTTGTTTGCCGGCTTCTCACGCTGGCAAGCGAGTGCTTGCGGCAACTCGGTGTCCGAGAGGACTCGCCCCGGCGCCGGGGCTGGGGCTGCGCCGCGCAGCGAAGGGGAAGCGTGAGCTGTGCTGAGCGGGGCAATAGCCGGATAAATCAGCCGCCGGCAATTTACAAATGAATGCCACGTTCTCCTCAGCCATACGGAAACAGGGGATCAGCGGTGTCTGGAGGGCCCGTGTCACCAGAAGTAGGCCAGTTTGTGCGACGTCCTGCGCTGGCAAACGGCCAGGCTTTGTGTGCTCCAGACACCAGATGGGAAGCAATTATGAGTGTGACAAGCGGGTCATCTGGCAGACACTCTGTGGACCTGCTGCTGCATAATTTTTGGCGGGAAGAGGAGAGTTTTTTCTTTTCTTTACCCTGCTCCCCTCCCTTTTTTTTTTTTTTTTTTTTTTTAGTT